>VXBH01003058.1:0-28055 GCA_013400035.1 Rynchops niger | reverse complement strand
CTGCAAACTTACTGAGGGTGCACTCAATCCCCTCATCCAGATCGTTGATAAAGATATTAAAGAGAACCGGCCCCAGCACCGAGCCCTGGGGGACACCACTGGTGACCAGCCTCCGAGAGGATTTCACCCCATTAATCACAACTCTCTGGGCACGGCCATCCAGCCAGTTTTTAACCCAGCGAAGAGTACACCTCTCATACAGTCTATGCCATGATTCGCCAGCTTCTCCAGGAAAATGCTGTGGAGGACGGTGTCAAAGGCCTTACCAAAGTCCAGATAGACAACGTCCACAGCCTTCCCCGCATCCAGAAGGCGGGTCACATGGTCATAGAAAGAGATCAGGTTGGTTAAGCAGAACCTCCCTTTCCTAAACCCATGCTGGCTGGCCCTGATCCCTTGGCTGCCCTGCACTTGCCGTGAGAGCTCACTCAAGATGATCCTCTCCATGCTCTTTCCTGGTACCGAGGTCAGGCTGTCAGCAGGAGACATAGTTGAACACGAGCAAACACTGGAAAGAGTAACCACGGGCAGAGCTCAGGCAACTGTCCTTGCACCCTCTTTAATACCTGAGCTAGCAATCAGTGCTCGAGGATTTCACACACCAGACATTGAAATGCTGGGGAGAGCACAGGAAGGGCACCACAGGGATCCTGCTCTCCAGGATCTTTCTGTTTAATCACCAGAGGGATGTCAGGGCTGGGCACTGAACATATGACAGCACTTTCTATTTCCATCCTTTAGTATTGTAACACAGGTTTAGAATAAAAACATCTCCCTTGATTTAACTTAAAACAGGATAAAAGAAACAGAAAAAATAAAACAAAAAAAAAACCAGCAAGAGCTGTTTCATTGCAAATGTGGAATCTGCACACAGGCAGGGGGGGAAAACCAGTGGGAATTAAAATCCACTGAGTTATGGCAGTATGAGCCTGTACTCTGGCAAAGCCCCTTTCCAAACCCAGGGCCACCCTGGGCACCCCATGCTATGGGAACCCCTGCCACAACAGGCACTAACATGAGCTCTTCAGGTGGCTTTTCCAAGGACTACCAGCGGAACCCAGGCCATGCAGACCCTCAGGAGCAGCATCACAGCTTGTCCACCAAAACCAGCATGTGGTGCTACATCAGCGCCCCCTTGAATGAGTCTGAGGCCACCTTTTCTTCTCCTGCCCTGTCTCTTCCCACTCTACATGCTGCTGCTCCCACTTAGGCACTGGGAAGGGGCTGGAGCTTGTAAAGAGCTTCAGGCAGAGCCTGGGGGCTGAGGTGAGGATCACTGTCCCGTGACCTGAGAAAAGGCCCCTGTCACTGAGTTAAGTAGGTCTGCAGTGCATCAGCTCTGTGCTTTGAAGAGCTCCAGCACAATGCTAGAAGAAGGAGCAATAGAGCTTGCTCTGATGGGGCTCATTTACTCACTTCTTGTAGCAAAACTATTACAGCTGCTCTGGTGCACTTCTGTATTAACACGGCTTTCCAGCTAATTGTCATTTGAACTCAAGCGTAAACAGATAGAAAGATTTTTCTTGATTAAAATGTTGT
Organism: Rynchops niger; assembly: GCA_013400035.1. Lineage (NCBI taxonomy): Eukaryota > Metazoa > Chordata > Aves > Charadriiformes > Laridae > Rynchops > Rynchops niger. The sequence continues at coordinate 26,516 of VXBH01003058.1, read as the reverse complement.
CAGTGATGGAGAATTCAACAGAGCTCTGGCAAAACTGTTCCAGCAATAGCCTTGTTGTTAAAGTTCATGGCTGTTTTCCAGTGGGGATGCTTTATACGTTTTACATCAAATCCTCATTCCATTTTGCCTTTGTCAGCTAGAAGAGCCTATAACAAAGTTTAATTGCTACAACAACTTAGCTATAGTAGTCTCTTAATTTTCTGTTAAGCTAAATTATCGAGCCAGGCCCAGGGAAAGACTCAAGACACAACCTGCAGATGTTTAATTGCAAGCTCCAACACTGAAATCCAGGACCCGATGCTCCCTGTGGCACTGTTTAAACCTTCACAGGAGCTGGCCAAGTGGCCACCAGGAACGACAAAACACAGAGGGGTGAGCTTCTCTCTTTTACACAGAGGTACGGTGCCTGGCCCAGCCAGTCAAGGAAGGACAGCATCCGAATTTTCTCCTGATTGCTCCAAGGGTATAATCCCTGGGTACACCCCAAGAGACATAATCTTTTCACATACAAATTATCCCAGAGTCAGTTTCCTCATACACAATAATGTCTGGTTGAGGTATTCACAGAAGAAGGTGGACTCCCGGTTTAAGTCCTTTCTTACCCTGATTGTACTCAAGGAAGTTCACTCTCTGGAGATGACCCCTGCCCCTGCCTGTGAACCAGGAAAAAAAATGGGAGAGGCACACGGCGCCTGCTCAACGTTTTCTTGTTGACACTTTCTCACTGTGTGCCAAGAAAAGGAAACTTTATTTGGTTCAGGGCCAAGGGGGAACACAGTCAAGAGAGGGGTGGTCACTTGGGAGGCAGGTCTCTGCTCTGCTGCCAGGGCTTCTTACTTTTTTGGTATCACAAGTAAATTGGCAAAAATTCAGCCATGGTTTTAATAGCGAGACCAGACCTTAGGCGACCTCCTTCCTGTAAGGCTCCTGACTCATTAGGTTTAATTACTTCTTCCTTAGCCTCCCTCTATCCCATTGCCCACCTCCAGCAGGAAGCATGCAGAGGGTTCCTCACCTGGATGAACTAATGAACCACCCCGTGTTGGTGATGGCACTTCCCAAGGAATGCAAGAAAGGTTCCCACCTCCTCAACAAATGGAGTTGGATCTGGGGCTTCCAACCCTGATTCAGCCAGACTAGCCCTGAGGGGAAAGCACGTACAGTGGCATTTCATGAGGTGCCTGCTCCTGCCAAGTTAGATGTGGCTGCAACACATTTCTCTAGAGGGGCCTTTGGGGACCTGGGGCTCATCTACTCAAGTTCTGGCTGCCACGGGGGCTTACACAGCATTTTAGCACCGCCAGAGCAGGTGTTACACTTCAGCAGCACAGAGCTTGAGGTTGCATGGCTGGTAAAGGGACTCATACAGTGATTTCTGGTGGCCTCCCAGCAGGGGGAGGAAACAAGATTTTTGGACTCAGAATCTGGCCCAAATGCTCAAAATCTGCTTTAGAGAAGAAGCCTTTCTCTGTGAAGCATGTTTGCCAGTCCTTTAACCATCTCACAACTTCACCCGGAGCTTGCTTCACTCCCCATTCCTGACTGTCTTTCTTGAGCTATAGACACCAAAACCAGACACACCATTAGAAACAACAGCTGTCACATCACCATCATCATCATCATCATCATCATCAAATAGAGCTGACACAGAAACAGACGTATTTTGGACTCTTTGGCTGGACAATTCTACCAATGACAGGGAACACCCATCCTCAAGAACTGCCCGTCATGGACTTTACAGCACTGAAAGTGGCACACAAAGGAAAGAAACCTTCCCCAGACACGAAAATAGAGAAGGATGCACTTACCCACTTGTTCCAGGTCTCTGGGTCTGAGAGAAGCGCCAGTCTGTGTTAGGCTGAGCTTGCTGCAGAGAAAATAGAAGAGTTTTAATACCTCCATTCTTGCCTTTGAAAATGAAAGCGAACTGATCCTGGATTATTTCAGTCTGGAATATCAGCGTGTTCCTTCCAAGTAAAGAAAATCAATTAGAACAAAAAGAAAGCTTCCCCCGCCTCTTTCCTGAGTATTTCTGAACCAGCATGAATACTGAAAAGCATGACAAAAACTATTCAGTGAATAATCTTCCAAAGCAGCTCAGGAAACCAGGCTGTGAAAGAAATGAAGCATGAAATAAACTGATAAGGGTATCAATTCAGCAGGAGCAATGGTACCAAAGTAATGAGCTTGCAGGAGTGAGGGGGTGGGGGTGGCAGAGTTAATTGATACTGAGAAAGATGTTTTTAATGCCAGAAGGTAAAATGGTAACAAACCTTCCTAATCTGTCCTTCTTCTGTCCTGAAAAAGGCCTACCTGAGATCTTGATTTCACACATTGTTTTTGAATGACTTTTCCTAGATGCTGTGGCCCCGGACCACTACAATATTTTTCTGTCCACAGAGAAAAGAATAAACTTCCGACAGCAAAAGACAAAAAGCATTATTTGTTTAGGAGACACCCTAAACTTCAGACACAGCAGCACACTTCGTAACTTCATCAGTAAGCCCCCGTATCGCTTTCTGCCCGTGTTATTTTACATTCAGACAATGGACAGTCTGTAAATGAGGAAGGACATGAAGCAGGCTTGTATATTCCTGTTTGAATCACGCCTTTGTGAAAGGCACTAAATAGCAGAACTGTTTTCTGTCTGGAAGACACATACTTCCGAAAATCTTAATCTTCTTAATTAACTCCAGGATGGTAACACGCTACCTGGAAAGGACAACATTTCTCGCAGTTACCTTAGGAATCCGCAGTTCATAGTCCATACAGTGGAACATCAATTTTGTAGGATTATTCTGCTTGTACAGGCAATTACTAAGGAAAAGTGAAGACGGGTACAGCTGACCTAGATTTTTATTTAGTAGATGTGATTTCACTAATTTCTCCACAGCTTTGATGATTCTCATGAAAGAATATATTAGAATAAATTACTCCCCTCAAATAGAGTCCCCACTGCTACCCATGCGGAATGCAAATTAAGCTGTTTAAATACTTGCCCTCCAGATTTCAGATACAAATTTTGGCACACGCTGACACACAATCCTGCACCAGATAAGCCCTTCCCAATCTATATTTCGAATTCCTGTTGTAATTACCACTTTCAAATTTAGGGCAGGCATTTACGGCACAAAATTACTTTACTTTTTATGTCCCGAAGTTATAAAAGCTATAGCTAAATACAGTCACCTACATCCATATTTAGACATCTGAATACAAGTGGCTAAAGTTTTCAAAGCATGCCGCTGCCTAGGTCTCTGCAAGCCCAAGGGCACATAAGGTCACAAGGATCTTTGCGAAAAATGTCACTACGTTCAGTGCTGAACACTGAATTTAGCCCCTCGCTGGAAACAGCCTAGCTGAAAAACGATCTCTTGCCAGGACACAAACAGTAATTAATAGCACTTGGAGAGTCAAGAAATGAGAAATTTCTACAATGCACCTCCAAAACAGAGCAAAAGCAACACCGACAAACTTTGCTTTCAGATAACCTCCTCCCACACCGTGATTCGTATGCCGTGCAGAATAAAGGGGTTAAACAGAATCAAGAAGTTAAGCACCCAGAAATACCATGTTCCTGACCGTGCTAAGAATCACTTCAAGAAAAAAAAGAGTACGAACGGGGCCAAAGAAAAACTCTCCACTTCTACAAACACAGTCTTTGATTTTACAGTGATGCCCATCCCCTTCCCCCACCTCCATCAAGCTGAGCCAAAGCTTTCACCTGCCACCTCCCAGGAGGTGACAGTGACACACATTCCCTGAAGCCACCTTCTTAGGTAGAAGGACAGCCAGAGAACAGTCACCTAGCCTGGATATTACGGACCATTGCTCTTAGCAGACAGGACAGTAAGAAAGACCCATCTCTTACCCCATCGCAGGGACTTGCTAAGGTGCTGGTCACCTGCTCATAGGCAGCCACGGTCTCCGCGGTGCTAGAATGGCTGAAAGGTTTTACAAAGAGGAAATCGCTCTGGTCAGACATGGGTGAGAAACAAGAGGTGTAATTCTGTGCCTGGGAGGTCAAGCCCGCTCCTCCCACATCCAGGTACTTGATGAAGCCATCTGGCTTCATCTGCCCACGGAAATGGGAGGCAGGCTTGCGGCCAGTCCCTCGGCAGCAACCCACAAAGGTCCAGCTGGCAGTGCCAGCTTTGAGACACCGAGCAGCCACCACTGCAAACATCACGCAGGACACGAGGGAAATGGACACCAAGGAGATGATGAGGTAAAGCGTTAGGTTGGTGTCCTTGGGAGAAGATTTGGGGAGGTCCAAGGACTTGGAGAAGTCCTGCACGCTGTTTTCCTCTGGGGAAATGACTAATACCACTGAGGCTGAGAGGGACGGTGTCCCATTGTCCCTCACTTCGACCACCAGCCTGTGGGGATCTTCTGACTCCCTGAGAGCCTGTGCAACCCTTATCTCTCCAGAGCGGCGTTCCACTTGGAAAGGCAAAGCCTCAGCATCCTCCTGCAGCTGGTAGGAGAGCCAGGCATTATGGCCACTATCAGCATCAACAGCTACAATTTTGGTGACCAGATAGCCAGGTTCTGCCAAGGCTGGGATGGTTTGGTGGAAGGCAGAGCCCTTGGGGACAGAAGGATAGACAATGGTGGGGGCATTGTCGTTCTCATCCAGGACGAACACATGGACCACAGCAGTACTACTGAGCGCGGGAGACCCAGCATCCTTCACCTCTACGGGCACCTGGAACACTTTATCCTGCTCGTAGTCCAGAGCTCTCACAGTGTAGATGGTGCCATTGTCCTGGTCTATGCGGAAGTAGGTTGATATGGGGACATCCTGCATCCCGTTGTGCAGGATGGAGTAGGAGAGCTTGGCGTTGCTACCCTCATCTGGATCAGATGCTGACACTGAAAAAACAGAAGTTCCAGGAAGAGCGTTTTCCTGAACGTGAGCTGTATCAAAAGGGCTAGAGAAATTTGGTGCGTTATCATTCACATCAGCAATTCGGAGGTAAAAGGTTTTTTGCGTGGCCCTCTGTGGGGACCCTGAATCCACAGCCCTCACCGTGATGTTGTATCCACTGGCCTTCTCCCGATCAAGGGGACCACTTGTGACCAGCGAGAAATGCTCTTTAAAAGATGACACCAGTTTAAATGGGAGCTCTTTCGCTATCTGCAGACGGACTTGCCCATTGTCACCAGAATCGCTGTCCTTCACACCAATGAGGGCAATCACAGTGCCTGGGGTTGCATCCTCCAGCACTGGGCTGGAGAGAGAGGTCAGCACGATTTCTGGGCTGTTATCGTTGACATCGATTAATTCCACTCGCAGGTGACAGTGTCCTTCCATGGCTGGGGATCCCTTGTCCCTGGCTCGAACCGCAATCTCATAAGCACTGGATTCCTCATAATCCAGCGGGCCTTTGGTTCTGATCTCCCCTGTCCGGGGATCTAAGGCGAACAGGTTGGTGAATTTACCAGGTGCATTATTGCTAATTTTGAAAGAATATTCCACGTCCCCGTTGGGACCTTCATCCAGGTCGGTGACATTCAACTTGGTGACCAGAGTGCTCACTGGCACGTTCTCCTCCAGATACACCGTGGATATGGGTGGGTCACAGACAGGAGGGTTGTCATTTGCATCCAGGACATGGATGGTAACCTTGGCAGTGCCAGATTTCACTGGATTCCCTCCATCCAGGGCTGTCAGTGTTAGGTGGTGAACAGCCACCTTCTCTCTATCCAGTGCTTTTTCAAGTACAATCTCAGGCATTTTAACACCATCTCCTCTCACATTGATACTCAGGGCAAAATGCTCACTGGGGCTGAGCTCGTAGGTGGAGATGGAGTTGGAGCCCATATCCGGGTCTTCTGCTACCTCCAAGGGTAGCCGAGTCCCAAGGTTGGCTACCTCTGTGATCTCCAAGACCACCTCCGGCTTGGGGAACTGGGGCGCGTTGTCATTCACGTCGAGGACGTCCACCTCAACACGGTGGAGCTGGAGGGGATTCTCCATGACGAGCTGAAGGTGCAGGGAGCACGTGGGGCTCTGCCCACACAGTGCCTCCCGGTCCAGCCTGCTATCGAGGAGCAGCACACCTGCCACCAGGTCCACCTGGAAGTGCCGCTGCCCACCCTCGCTCACCAGGCGCAGGTTGCGGGCGGCCAGGCTCCGCACCTCCACCCCCAAGTCCTTGGCCAGGTCGCCCACCGAGGAGCCCGGCTCTCGGTCCTCGGGCACGGAGTAACGGAGCTGAGCGCTGCTGGGAGCCGGCAGGCAGGAGAAGGCTGCGAGCAGCAGCGGGAGCTGCCATGGCACACTCCGTCCCCGGAGCATCCCGTGCCGGGCGTGCGAGCGGAGCAGCGCGGAACGGCGGCGGCGGCTCCGCGNTCCGAGCGGGTTGCGCAGGGAGGAAGCCGCCGCCGGAGCCGGACAGGGAGGGACAGAGGGGGCGTAGGTGGTGTGGGGGGGCGCGATCGCAGCGCGGCCGGCTGAGCCGCTCCTCGGCACGCAAAGACACACAAAGTCGGCGAGCGGAGNTACCGGCGGGCACCCCCTCCCCAAAACCGGCGGAGGGAGCCGCATCCCGAGCCGCTCCGGCGCCGAGCCCCGCAGGCGCCGGGGCTGCGGTCAGGGAGGGGGACACGCTCCCGAGCTCACCTCGCTGCACAGGGTGGGATCCGGCAGGTTGGCACCGGCGGGACCCGCGGAGGGTTTCACAAACATGAACTCGCTGATGTCCGAGACCGGCGAAAAGCAGGAGCGGTAACGCGGGGCGGGGGGTGCCGTGGCCGTCACCTGGACGCCCATCACCGTGTCCCCTTGCTTAGGCTCATAGTGCAAGTGCCCAAAAATGTGGCTGGGAGGGGGCTGAAGCGTGTTCACGCTCTCCACGCAGCAGCCCTGGCTGGCAGGCACAGAGCCCCGTCGGAGGCACCGGACACCCAGTGCGGCCAGTCCCACCAGCGAAACGGTGGAGATGAGCACTAGGGATACAATCAGATAAAGTGTAATCGAGGGTAAGCCCCCACCATCAGTGGCCCGACCCTCGGAGCCCTGCAAGGCCTCTGGGCCCTTCTCCTCCACCAGCACCACCAGTGTGATGGCTGTGGAAAGTGGGGGCTCGCCAGCATCCCGGACCACCACCAGCAGTTCATGTGCAGAGGCATCCGTCTCCTGCAGGGCCCGTGTGATCCGGATCTCCCCGGAGCGCAGGGCCACACTGAAAAGCCCTGGATCTGTGGCTTCCACGAGGTGGTAGGAGAGCCAGGCATTGCGCCCCGAGTCCGCATCTATTGCTACCACCTTGGTGATGAGCGCTGGAGGCATGGTGAGGGGGGAGATTCGGAACTGGGTAGTGGAGTCCTCCCCGGCCCTGGGGAAATGCACCTGTGGGGCATTGTCATTCTGGTCCACTATAAAAACATGAACCAGCGTCCTGTTCCTCAGGGCCGGGGAGCCACCATCAGAGACCTCCACGTGGAACTGGAGATAGGTGGTTTGCTCATAGTCAAAGGGGAGTTTGGCAGAGACCTGCCCACTTGTGGGATGTATGGAGAGGTAGCGAGTTGGATCCAGGCCTGGATCTGTCCCACCAGCTCGCAGGATAGAGTAGGAGAGACGGGAATTCTGCTCTGAGTCAGGGTCGGCAGCAGAGACTGTAACCAGCATACTGCCCACCGGGTTGTTTTCTGCCACCAGCACTTCATAGGACACTTGCTCAAATTGGGGCGCGTTGTCATTGACATCTGCCAGGGCGATTGGCAAGACAGTGTGGCGGGAGAGTGGGGGACTGCCCAGGTCCGAGGCAGAGATGGTAACATTGTAGTAGGCAACATGCTCCCGGTCCAAATGGGTGCTGGTTAGCAGTGAGTACTGGTGCTCATAGTCCTTACGCAGCTGGAAGGGAAGATCTGGAGACACGTGACACTGGACCTTGCCCTGGTCACCAGAGTCCCTGTCTCTGACGTGTATCACGGCCACCACTGTGCCTGGGAGTGCATCCTCACTCAGGGAGCTGGAGAAGGAGGTAAGAATGACCTCGGGGGCGTTGTCATTCACATCAGTGATTTCCACCACCACGCTGCAGTGCTCCTCCATGGTGGGCGATCCCATGTCCTTGGCTTCCACTTCAATCTCATATACTGTTGCCTCCTCAAAGTCCAGGTTGCCCTGGACGCGAATCTCCCCAGTTTGCTCATCAATGGCAAAGATCTGGCGTAAGGCAGCCGAGTTGTGGCTGCTGAGGGAGTAGCGGATGTCTCCATTGGGCCCTTCGTCCACATCAGTGGCATTTAACCTCACCACGAGGGTGCCCAGCGGTGAGTTCTCCACCAAGCGGGCTCCGTACAATGGTCTGTCAAAGACCGGGTGGTTGTCATTGGCATCCAGGACCTGAATAGTGATGCGTGTCTTGCTGGACTTGGGGGGAGACCCCCCATCTTCAGCGGTCAGGACGAGGTGGTGGAAAGCTCTGAGTTCCCGGTCCAGGGCCCTCTCCAGCACCAGCTCAGGGAACTTGCCACCATCTGTGCGCGCCTTCACATTGAGGTTGAAGTTCTCATTGGCACTCAGGTGATAGGTCTGCAAGGTGTTGGTGCCCACATCGGGGTCCTGGGCAGGCTGGATAGGGAAGCGGGCGCCCAGAGACGCCAGCTCATAGATGCGCAAGGAAACCTCCTCACTGGGGAACTCCGGGGGGTTGTCATTGATATCCAGAATCTCCACCTCGATGCGGTAAAACTCCACTGGGTTCTCGATGGCAAGTTTCAGGTGGAGGAAGCAGCGGGGGTTCTGCCCACAGAGCTGCTCCCGGTCTATTCGCTCACTGACCATTATAACGCCGGTGTTCACATTGACCGAGAAGTACTGGGAATCCGAATCAGACAGTACCTGCAGATTAGCTGCCGCCAGTTTCGCCACATCTGTGCCCAGGTCCTTCGCGATATTGCCCACGAAGGTGCCCCGGGTGAGCTCCTCCGGGATGCTGTACCGGATCTGAGCAGAGGAGCTGTGCAAGAACAAACAGAAAGAGAAGACAGGCGGCAGTCCCAGGCACCGGCCCGCCTTCCCTGCCCTCGGCATCCTTGCCGGGTGGCCGGCCGAGGGAGCGATGCCCTCCACGCTGCGGGGCCGCGCTCAGCGCTCGCCGCTCCCATTCATTGTTTGGGGCGGACGCCGTTCGACGGGGGGGTGGGGGGGCGGGGATGATGGAGGGGTGGTGGCGAGCCGGGGTGGGGGAGCTCCGGTGCTCCGCGCAGCCGCCTCGCCATTGGCTCCGAGCTCCCCGCCGCTTCTCCAATCGCCGAGCTCCTTTCCCAGGACAGCAACACCGGCGCCAATCGCGACACGCCGGCGGTTGCCGCCACAACCTGCCCGGACGCTTCCCCCGAGCGACAGCGGGGGCCCCCGCGCCCCCGGCGCCGCGGCGGGGGGACCGAGGGCCACCCCGGCGGGAAAGGAGCCGTCCGGCCGCCCGGCCAGCCCCGCGCCGGCACCTCCTTCCCCCTGCCCCTAGGCTCTCACCTGGCCGGGGTCCCGCAGCGTACCGGTAGCGGAGAGGAAAGCCCCGGTTTCCCGCGGTAGGGTGGCGGGGGGCGGGCACGGGCGGAGGAAGGTGAAGTCGCTCCGGTCGGAGCCGGGGGAGAAGCAGGTGCTGTAGCACTGGGACTGGGAGTCGGTGGGTCGCAGGGTGACCTCCATGTACTTAAGGGTGCCGTCGGAGCTGAGCTGGAGCTTGGGGCTGGAGTGCTTGAAGAAGTCCCGGGAGGGAGACTCGCTGAGCCAGCAACAACAGCAGGGTGAGGTGGCAGCACGGCCTCTGCGCCGGAGGCACCGGGCAGCCAGGAGGGTGACAGTGGCAAGGGCCACGGTGCTAACGGCTGCCAGCGCAATGATCAGGTAGAGGGTCAGGTCTGGCTTCTCCTTGGCACCAGCCAGGAAATCCCGAGGCTTGTAGCTCTCCTCCAGGGCTGCCTCCTCCAGGGCCAAAGTGATGGTGACAGTGGCAGAGAGCGGTGGGTTGCCATTGTCCGTCACCTGGACAATGAGCTGCTGCACTGCAGTGTCGGTGTCCTGGAGGGCACGCGCTGTCCGCACCTCCCCGGTGTACAGTGACATGTGGAACAAGGAGGGGTCGGTGGACTGCGGCAGCAGTCGATATGAGAGCCAGGCATTGTGCCCAGCATCTGCATCCACTGCTGTCACCTTGGTGACCAGGTAGCCTGGTGGGGCAGACAGCGGCACTCTCTGGGGTGCCAGGGTGTCACCGTCACTGGCGGGGTGCAAGATGGTGGGGGGGTGATCATTCTGGTCCAGCACAAAGATGTAGACAGTAACGTTGGCATGGAGTGGGGGGGACCCCGAGTCCCGCACGGCCACAGAGACTGGCAGAACCTGCAGCAGCTCAAAGTCAAAGGTGCGCTGAGCATAGAGGTTGCCATTGTCAGGGTTGATATGGACGAAGGAAGAGGTGGGGGCACCCTGCACTTGGCCACTCTCTATGGAGTAAACAAGCCGGGAATTATCCCCATCGTCAGGGTCTGAGGCAGAGACAGTGCACAGCAGGGAGCCAGGTGGGTTGTTCTCCATCAGGAAGGCATCGTAGGAAGGCTGCAAGAAGCGTGGGGGGTTGTCATTCACATCAGATATGTTAAGAAGCAGCGTGAGCGTTGTCGTGAGGGTGGGTGACCCACCATCCTGGGCAATCAGCTCCACTACATACTGTGAGGTGGACTCTCGGTCCAGGCTCTCCCGGGTGACGAGGGAGAAGTGGTTCTGAAGGGACCTGATGGAAAAAGGCACATCAAGGGAGATGTCCAAGCTCACATCCCCATTGACCCCTGAGTCTCGGTCCCGTACATTAAAGAGACCCACAACAGTCTCTGGTGGGGTGTCTTCTGGCACCGGGTTCAGCAGGGAGGTGAGCAGCACCTCTGGGGGGTTGTCATTGGCATCCTCCACTTCCACCTGTAGCACACAGTGGCCCTCCATCTCCGGGACCCCGCCATCATGGGCTCGCACATAGATCTCATAGAAAGGGGATTCCTCAAAGTCCAAGGCCCCGCTCACCCGGACCTCGCCACTGCGGGGATCCAAGGCAAAGAGCCTTCGGACCGAGTCAGAGGTGTGAACCCCAAAGGAGTATTGCGTCTCCCCATTGGGGCCCTCATCAGGGTCAGATGCATTGAGCCGGAGGAGCAAGGCCCCCATGGGCGTGTTTTCCGGGACTTGCACCTTGTATGTGGCGCGGTCAAAGGTGGGCGCATTGTCATTGACATCCAGGACCAGGACTGTTATCTGTGCTGTGCCCGAGCGGGCTGGGCTTCCCCCGTCCATGGCCGTCAGCACCAGCTGCAGTTCTGGCTGCTCTTCCCGGTCCAGGGCACGCTCCAGCACCAGCTCTGGGAAGAGTTTGCCATCCTGCTGCTGCTTGACGTCCAGGGAGAAGTGGGAGTTGGGGCTCAGCCGGTAGGAACCCACAGCATTGGTGCCCACATCAGGGTCCTGTGCACTCTCCAGGGGAAAGCGCGCAGCCACTGTGGCAGACTCAGCGATACGCAGGGTGCGGTGAGCAGTGGGGAAGCTCGGGGAGTTGTCATTCAGGTCCAGGATCTCCACTTCCAGGCGGAAGAGCTGCAGGGGGTTTTCTGTCACCACCTGCACTGACAGCACGCAGCTGACAGCCGCTCCGCACAGACGCTCCCGGTCCAGCTGCTGGCTCACCACCAGCGCCCCGCTGTCCAGGCGCACGGCGAAGTGGCGCAGGCTCTCCTCCGAGCCCAGGCGCAGCCTGCGACCCAGCAGTTCCTCCACCTTCAAGCCCAGGTCCCGGGCCACGTTCCCCACCACGGTTCCCACCTCTGACTCCTCAACAACCGAGTAGCGGATCTGCCCGGAGACCCAGCCCCAGCCGCAGAGTGAAAACAAACTCAGTACTTGCCATTTCCAGGCGGGTCGTTGGAGGCTGACGCTCTCCATGTCCGTGCGTGTGCGGCCCGGGACACAGCAGGCACTGAGGAGCTGTGAAAAAAATCCCTGGATCTCTCTTCCACGGCTTGGAAAACAGCTCCGGGGCTCCGGCAGGCTGCGGCTCCGGCTGTCAGCCTCCGAGCAGAGGGGGTGGGCTGGGGGAGGGGAACTGAATCACAGCCCCAGCGNCCCCGCTTCAGATCAGCGACCAATTGGCCGAGAGCTCCGTCCCCTCTCGGCCAGCAGTGGCTCCCTGGAGGTGCGGGAAGCAGGGGCCCGAGCTGGCATCAGCGGGGCTGCCACCCCCGGCCTCCCCTCTGCCAGCCTGAGTCACTTGCTCCGACAGCTCGCTTCCCGTTTGCAGGGAAACTGCACGTCCTGGAAGCTAGGTACAAGCCCTCCCTGTACGCTCCCCCTTCCACAATGGTGGCTTCACATCGCGCCTACAGACAAAGGGCAGCTGTCATGAACACAGGCCAAAGAACTTTTCATGCCTGATGAAAAGGTGTTTGTTAGAGCCCTGAGGTGGCAGGGGCTCTTCTCCCACCCCTTTTCTCCGCCCCCCTCCCAGCTAATGCTTTGGCCACTGCCTGCACCCCATGATTGCCTCTCTAAGTGAGGCATCACTGCCACCAGTACCACTATCAGCCAGGAGACCTCGCACCAAGACAGAGATGCCAGTCCCTGCCAGTTCCCCATGGGTGTCGGAGGCAGAAGGTGGGAAGGCAGAGATGGGTGCACCATTCAAAGCTGGAACGCAATTGCTCCCCACACAAACCCAGCTGGATGCCCCTTCCTCACCCTGGGACAAGGAAGGGGTCAACCTGCACAGTACCTGAATCACTGTAAATGCACGGAGCAAGCCAACAAGCCTAGCAGATCACCACCAGATTGCAACATCAAGTCAGGACATCAGACTGGGAAGGAGGCCCTAGCCCCCCACCTGGCAGACACATATACAGAAATTCTGTGGTGGACGCAGCTTTGTAGCCAACCAGTCTCCCAGACAGCAAAAGCAGGGGTCTCAGCCTCCCCAGGGGGGAGTGGAACAGTCATTTCCCCCTCTCCCAGTCCTAGAGGATGGTGGCAAGCTGCAGGGTGTTAGCTCAGTTCACACACCTACAGAAGCCTTGTGCAGTCATGCCCTGGAGTCCTGTCCTCAGTGCACTCAAGGCCACCCTGACATCCCTTGGGTGCATGCAGACACTGGGGGGCTGGGATGGACAGCAGTGTGGCAGGCAGGGTAGCCAGCTCCTGCCTGGGACCCTGCCTGTCCCCACTACTAGAGCTTGAAGGAGACCTGGGGGAAGAGGTGAGAGAGGCTGGGATGGTGACAGGGACACCATCCTTCTGGGTGAGGACAGAGGCGGTGGAAGTGCTGCCATCGAGGGGCCTCCCTCCCCTCTGCAGCCCCTCCCTGCCCATTCCAAGATGCCATGGGGCAGGACCACCCTGCTGCCAGGCAGAGAGAGACGGAGCAAAGAACATCATCGCAATTGGTGCAGAAACCACCCTGGTCCCACCTATGGCCTGCTCCGGGAGAGGGGAGAAGCTATTCTTAAAGGCCCAAGGCAGCAAAATGCTGGACAACTGGATTGCCCAGCATCCAGAAACCAATAGCTGCTTGCACTTACTTATTCCCCAAGGGCTTCCAACAATGCCACCAGCAGGAAGCTATTGCAGTAACCTTGACTCTGGGATGTGCCCTGTCCCATCCTGGGCAGGGCCCTGGACAACACAGCTGGGTGGCAGACATTGTCATGGGCAACACAGGATGCTTCACTCCTGGAAATGGGTTTGGTGCTGCTGCAGTGCCTCAGCATAAACCCCCTGTGAAGCCCACACGGTCTGGGAGAATTCACTCAGTGTCCTGAGGTGGCTCGGTCACCAAGGGGCTACTTCACATGTGAGATCCTGCTGTTCCTTGTGTCTGCCACAGCCTGGGATGGAGATGGTGGCAAGGCAGGAAGGGTATGGGGTGTCTAGGATGGAGAAGGAGATGTTCGCATTCCAGAGGGCTAGAGCTCACCCTTTGGAAAGGCTCCAACTCAGACAACCCAGGGAGCTAAGGGATCACTGGAGATCCTGCAGGGTAGAATACCTCATGGCAGGACGCATCACCTGCTGCAGATAAGGCCAGCAGCATCCCTACTGCATCAGCTTGGGGGTCTGCCTGTTGCCCTGCACAGCAAAGAGGTGTAAAGCCTTTGCAGGCTTGACACAGTCCATGGCATTGGGATGAATCTTCTCTGACCACAATGACTGAAAATCCAGGACCCAGAGCCAGCCCAGCTGATTTTTCACTACCAGTGCCTTTCCAGTGTAGTACTGGGGAGCAGGGGGGAGCCATGGCTAGGGCTCAGGCTTACTGCCTGCCTGTTATCACCTCCTTCCGTCCCCACTCTCAAATCATTTACTGCCCCCACCCCTAGAGGCATCTTGCCAGGACACTTTGGTGGAAGGGACATCCTTGTCCCCAGCTGTAGCAAAACCCACACAATGCAGAAGAACACTTGCTCCTGCAGCTGCCGCAGCAGTTTCCACCTGCCACAAATCAGAATTGCTGAGTCTGAGCAGAGATGCAAGAGGAAAAAAAAAAAAAGGCATAAAATAATTCTGGGAGATTTCTGCCTCTGCTTGTGATTTGGCCACAGCGAGCAGGCGGCACACGCAGCCCCACACCCACGCACAGTTTCCGCTGCACCTCACTTCCTTCTGCTCTGAGGAACCAGTCCCTCCTACTGACAGCCTCCCAGGAAGGGACACATTACTGACACCAACCTCCTTGGAAACCCATCAGATTCCCCACCATCACCACCTCTGCTTGATCCACTACACAAGCTCGTCTCTGAGGATCAAAGTGCTCCTGTAATTGAAAGCTCTCAAATTAAGCTGCACAATTCCCACCAGGGAAGAAGCACAGAAGCTGCCTGCCATGCGCAAATGCCTTCCTGGTTGCAGTTTGTTCAGTCAGGACATTAGACATCACCTGGTGATAGCGCATATTACAAATCGTGCAGGGCTTGTAATAGGGTTGTTAAAACAACACCTAGGTGGAGGACTCACCATCCTGCTCAGAGCCACAGTCTAGCTCAGCGGATCCTGCAAGCAGCCGGGATAGGCAGTCACCTCCCTTCAACCCTGAGGCGAACATCCTTGCAAAACTTCCATGGAAACAAAACCGGAACCATCATGAATCAAACATGAAGTGAGGTACGGATGGGAGGGACGGCTCTGTGGCTACAGTCTGTCAAATGGAGGAACCAGCATCGTCCTTCAGCTTTGCATGCTACACTGTGGGAAGCGATGCCTCAATGCTCCACTGGCAGCTGGTGGCTCCCAGCCCCACTTGCACCACCACCACCTCCCCAGCCCACACCAGGCACAACGCAGAGAGGCTATGTTCCCCTCCCAGGGCCTGACGCCGTAGCTCTCCCCTCAGCTCTTATTTTGCAAAGGAAAGGAAATGCAATTAGCAGCAAACTTTCTGCCAAGGATTTGAAAGTTACTGCAAGCTGACCTCAGCCTCCGCTGGTTACACACACAAGGCGCACCCAAAACTGCATCCGAAAGACGTATGTTCACTAATCTGAGTAAACTGACTCTCTTGACCCTGCTCACCACAATGCAAGTGTCACTGACACTCAGGACGGCTCATTTGACTTTGAAGATGACATGTTCAGCTATAGCTAACCACTCTTTAGAGGCACGGCGTGACTGGATGTTCCCCCCAATCTGCTACCATATGTGTATGGCACAAGTGAACCATGGCTCTGCCCGACACCAAGATATGCCAAGGAAGGAGCTACATTACCTCGGCAGGTGTGGGAAGCCGGCTGGCAGTGCCCACGATCTGGTGGTACAGCCCTGGCTCACCATTCCTCATGGTGCTCTGGCGGCTCCCCAAGGGGCTGGAAGTGAAGGGCTTTTTACACAGGAGATCACTCTGGCGAGAGTCCGTGGTGAGATAGACCTGGTGGTAGAAGTTGGGTGGTGTGAGGCCACCCCGCACAGCATCAATGTGGTGGAAAGGCCCCGGTGTCCTGTACAGGGTGCTCCTGGAGCTGTTGAACAGCTCCTTTGACTGCCTCCACTTGTAGCACTTGAAGATGCCCACTGACAACATGGTGATGAAGAAAGCTGCTGACACCAAAATCACAGCCAGGATGAGATAGAAAGTCACATGCTTCCTGGAATCATTGGCAGGTGCCACATCAGTGAGGTCAGTGAGCACCTCCTTGACCATCTCGGCCACAGAGATGGAGACAGTGGCACTGGAGGACAGCACAGGCTCCCCATGGTCTTTCAGCAGGATGACTAATGTGTGCTGGGGAGCGTCATCCTCCCGGAGCTGGCGGGCCGTGAAGATCTCCCCACTGTGCAGACCAACTGAGAAGAGACTGGGGTCAGTGGCCTGCAAGAGAGTATAGGAGATCCAGGCATTGTACCCTGCATCCGCATCCACCGCCACCACCTTGGTGACCATGTGCCCAGCAGGACTGCCTGGTGCCACCACATCAGTATAGGTGGCAGTGGTGTTGGGGTGAGGGTACAGCACAGTTGGGGCATTGTCATTGAGGTCAGTGACAAACACATTGACTGAGACATTAGTGGCCAGAGGCGGAGAGCCGCCATCCTGGACCTGCACCACCATGCTGAACTCCACCTGGTCCTCATGGTCCAGGGAGGTGAGCAGGTAGAGAGTGCCATTCTCCCGGTTGATGGAGAAGATGTGGCCTACAGTGGGGTCACCCTGCAAGAGCGTATAGGAAAGAAGGGCATTGCGCCCAAGGTCCGGGTCTGTGGCGCTCACATTGAGGATGGGGATGCCAGGCACATTGTTCTCCAGCACATAGACGTCATAGGAGTCCTGGGAAGACTTGGGCGCATTGTCATTGACATCTGACACCTGAACCAGGATCTGTTTTACTGCAGACAAGGGTGGTGAGCCTGAGTCCCTGGCTGTGATAGTGATGTTATACTCTGATGCCTTTTCCTGGTCCAGAGCTGCTTTCGTTTTCAAGGTGTAATAATTTTTGAGGGAGGAGCTGAGCATAAATGGGATCCCAGGGGAAATTAAGCAGTTCACCAGACCATTGTCATGGGAGTCCAAGTCCGTTACACTCAGCAGAGCTACGACCGTTCCTGGGGCTGCGTCTTCAGGCACAGGGCTGTACACAGAAGTCACTGTCACCTCTGGAGCATTGTCGTTCACATCCACGACTTCCACCAGCACTTTGCAATGAGCCACACCAGGAACGGCGCCCTTGTCTTTAGCCTGTAAGTAAATCTCATACAGCTTTGTTTCCTCATAGTCCAGCTGACCCTTGACCCTCAACTCCCCAGTGGCCGAGTCTAAAGCAAAGAGTTCTCGTACCTTGGCAGGTGTGTGGCTGCTGAAGGAATAGACGATGTCTCCATTGGGCCCATCATCCAGATCGTACGCACTGATCCTAGCAACCAGGGTACCACTGAGCGTGTTCTCCCTCACGCTTGCCTTGTAGGTGGACTGGTTGAAGACCGGGGCATTATCGTTAGCATCCACAACATCAATGTGGATCTGCACGTGGGCCGACCGTGGCGGGCTGCCTCCATCCAATGCAGTCAAGACCAAATGCAAATCCCGTTGCTCCTCCCTGTCCAGCTCCTTCTCTAGCACCAACTCCGCGTACTTGCTGCCATCCACCCTCGTCTGCACGTCGAGGGCAAAGTGTGGGTTGGCGCTGAGCTGGTAGGTCTGCAAAGAGTTAATCCCCACATCGGGGTCTTGCGCGCTCTCTAGCGGGAAGCGCGCTCCGGCCGCCACCGACTCGCTGATTTCCAGCCTCGCCTGGCTGCTGGGAAAAACCGGGTCGTTGTCATTGATGTCTTGGATCTCCACGGCGCCGCTGTAGAGCTCCAGCGGGTTTTCCACCACGATCTCAAATCTGAGGGAACAGGGAGAGAGCGCTCCGCAGAGCTCCTCCCGGTCTATCCGCTCGCTCACCAGCAGCGCGCCGCTCGTCAGATCCACTCCGAAGTACTTCTTGTTGCCGCCGGACACCACCCGCAACCGGCGTCCCGGCAGCCGCCCGAGGTCCAGCGCCAGGTCGGCTACCACGTTCCCCACCGGAGAGCCTCTCCGCGCCTCCTCGGGAATCGCATAGCGAATCGCGGCGGAAACCCAGTCGGAAACGCCGAACAAAAGCAAGAGGCTCAGTACCTGCCCCGTCGTCACCCCGCGGCTCCTTACAGCAACGCCGTTCATCGCACAGGACGGCCGCGCTCCCCGTTTCGTCCCCCCGCCCCGGCTAGAAATCCTCAGCTCGCCCCTTCATGCCGCTGCCCAGCGCACCCCGGGAAGCGGCGTCCGGCGGGGACACGGGCATTGCTGTGAGGGCTCCGCCGTGACTCACTCCCAGGCTCTCTCTGAGGCCGTCTGCGCCTCATCCCGGCTCCGAGCGGGGCCGGGCCGCCAGATCCCCCCCGCTCCATCATTGGCCGACAGCGGCACACAGAGTCCCGGTCAATAACTGCACGGAACGCAGGGCTGCCGGAGCCCCGCGGCGGGGCAGCCGCCTGCCGAGCGCCGACGGGAGGGAGAGCGGCGGCCCCGGGGGAAGGCAGCGGGGCTTGAAGCCGGCTGACCCTCAAGGGAGAGCGCAGCCCTGCGAGAAACCTAGCTAATAGGGACAACTGGGCTGGGAGAGCGCTGGCAGCGTAGATCGGGCACGGGGACTGTGTGTGAGGGCAGGAAGGTGGAAGAGTTGGTGGAGAGGATGACGCCNGGGGGGGGGACGGGACGGACACACACGGACACGACACATCGCCCCCGGGAAGACCTCGTTGGAAAGAGGCAGTGGGAGCAAAAAGAAGAGGTGTGGTGCAGACGGGACGAGGGGTGGCGAAGGTCGGCCGGGGAACACGGGGCACGGGGGAGAGCTAGCCCCGGCACAATACTCCAGTTCCGAGTGTCCCTCGGGACCTTCAGGATGCCGGTCCTCCCACCCAAGTGCTTGTGCAGCCCCTTCTTGACAACCCACAGCTTCGCGACGTCGCCCCTCAGTGTGCCACCAAAGCAGCGACGCCGGCAAAACGACGCGGATTTCACGCTGCCGAGTTACGAGCAGCTCCTCAGGCCGTTGCACACAGTCACCCCGCGGGGGCGCTCCTGCTGCAGGGTTCCAGGGACCATCGCTCCTCCCGCTCCCCACCGCTACCACCGTCCTAGCAGTTATCTTCCCCGACAAATCGTAGAAATCTCAGTTTTATACACCCTCCTGCTCTCGCCACTTCCCAGCTTACTCCCCGATACCTTTTTCCACCTGCCAGACGCAGGGAAATCACGGTCTGCGAGGTGCTGGTTCACCGCGGGGAGGAGCGGTTCCTGTTCCTGTGCAGCAACAGCCCGGCGGGTCACGGGACCGCGTAGACCACGGCACCGGCAGCCCCTGGGCGAGAAACAGCTAATTCCCGGGCTGCCTGCCTGCGTTTGGGGTTGTTGCTGTCAACAACAACCCGTGATACGTCGGGTTTTCCCACGTTTCGAGCGCCCATGACGATAAAACTACCGCAATTTCGGCGTTCATTGTCCATCAGCCGCGCAACTGCTCAGCTGTCAGGGTGCAATGGGAAGGGGCCAAGGGAGCTTGATAAGGGAGTGCGAGGAGCCCTGTTAAAACACGGCTGTGGCCGAGAAACACAGCGTCCTGCGACACCAGGTGTCTTCCCACAGCCGAACCTGACAAGGAAGGGACAGAGATGTCTGGGAAAGAAAACGGACTGGAAATTAGTACTCAGGCGTTCATTCGGTCATCGAGAGAAAGGATTAAAGTCTCCACGCCTTGCAGAACTGGCTCAGAAATGTTGTGGGTGATTATTTGTTACCCCACTGCTCGTCGTGGCTGAGCGCATTGTGGAAGGGCTGCAAATCACCCGTACCAACGTGGGAGGCACGGCACACACCACAGCGATAAGAAACTAGATTCTGGCTACGTGTCCTCGCCCCACACAGTCCTGTCAACTGCCGTGAGCACACGGGATCCACCCAAAAGGACAATATGAGAAGAGTCAACGATATAAAACGGGGCAGCACGGCCTTTCCTCTCTGCATACTCAGCTATTTCCTTTCCTACAGAATAATCATTGCCGAAAGATATCAGCGCTACTTACCATTCTTATCACCAGCCCATAGAACGTGATAGAAGGATGGGCATCATGCTGATAAAATCCAACGTTAGTCATCTAACGCTGGATTTCAATAGAATTTAATTTTGGAGCAATTTAAAGACTGAGGAGGAAAACGATATGCTTTACCCACCGCAGCTGCATTGTGCATGTAAGTAGGAACAGTTATGATTCTCTGTCCATTTTGGAGCGCTTCTGCAGCAGACCACGTCTGCAGGCTTACAGTGCTGACAGCAGATTTCTTTTCTTATAGGCCCTTATGCAACCAAATCCCAATTACCTTTCTCTCTTACATATAATCTAAAAAGAAGAAAATCCACAGCTCTCTCCGAGACAAATCTTTAGACAATCTTCATCCACTTATTTTCTTATTTTCTCTGAAATAAGCTTTGAATCTTTTTTCTAACCACTGCCCATTTGGTGTCTTTCCTAAACTCTGTTTACTGAGCAATTTCCCTAGCGTGCATATCGCAATTCTGAAGAAGTTTCTCTTTATATGAGTGCACACATGACCCATATTCATATTCCTTTGTCCGCTTAATCCCAGCTTCTGTAAAATGGCCAAGCAGCGGATAGCTACATACAGTGAAGAGATCTCAGAAAGGCATGGATGACTGAAAATTTCCGTCTTACACATTTCTACTGATCTGGAGACATTACATCTCCTCCACTGTGACGGGAAGCCCGAATACTGAAAGTGATGCCTCGAAGCTCCTGTAAGCACCATTTGGAGGGAGAGGAGTGGAAACATGCAACAGCTAAGGGAAAAGGTCCCTTCCCCCAGCATCAGCAATTCCTCTGGGGGCAGGTTCAAGCCAAACCCCATCCAGAGACGCTCACTCCAGTGCTATTCCCAACTCTGCCAGTGCTCCAGAGAAGATTTGCTCGTCCAAAGTATTCTCTGCTTGGCTCCAGGCTTGGAGCTACAGTGAGTCACCAGCCCCGGCTCCCAGATGAAGAGGAAATGTTAGGTCAGGGGTGTACACAGCATCTTCTTTTCGAGGGGTTCAGAGTATGAAAAGAACCCAGGTGAAATAGAAAACAAAGGACTACAGAGTCGCTGTCCTCACTGAATGAATAAGTCGGGATAGATCACATATTGTTACCACAGAAAGTGATTAAATCTGGCAGACACAATAAATGAAGCAGTCACTAGTCCAGGACGAAATGGTTGTCTCAGCCTCGGACCCCAAGACCCTTTGCCTCCCTTCCACCCCATGTCCACTCCACCACTTCGTCTCAGTGAAAGTCGCACCTGGAGTATGACAGCAGTACTGACAACATACTCACAAGCGTCCTCGGTCCTCAAGGGACACAACCAACAACTCATGGATTAGACTGGTCACGTCAAAAGGAAGAATCAAAATCACATACACATACCCACACTCACACACACCCCTCTCAGCCTCGAGCTATTGCGTGGTGACCGGGAGGAGATGTTGAGATCTGCCCCTGACGGCAGGAAAGGGAAAAAAAGATACACACAGGTCTGCAGAGAGGGACCCAAGGACGAAAACTCACCTGTGCCGAGCTCGGAGAGCTAGGAAAGTCCTTCCCGGAGTGAGTGCCTGAGTCCGGTTCCCCAGCTAGGAGACGGTCAGACAGCACTGCCGTCCCTGGCCTTAAAAATGTGAAGTCCTTCTGGCCCGACTCGGAGGCTAAACACACCTCACAGGAGTAGGGCAAGGGCAGAGTGCTGCTACAATAGTTGTACGGTGCCTTTGAGCCCAGGCTGAATAGAGTTCCTTATCAGAAGTCATAAAAACAAGGGGGCCGATTGACTGTCGGCATTTAAAGAAGACTATCAAAATTACTGTAAAAACGAATAACAAGGATACAACAGCGAGCGAAACTACAAGAACGAGATTTAGATCAGATGTTAGCTCGGACACAGCGTCGCTGTCGCTCAGCTCCGGCAGCGCCTCCTGCAAGCTCTCGGCCAGCACCACGTGCAGCGTGGCCGTGGCCGACAGCGCCGGCTGCCCCTGGTCCTTCACCACGGCCACCACACGCTACTTCGCCGCGTCCCTCTCCGACACGGCCCGCGCCGTCCGCACCTCGCCGCTGTGCAGCCCCACGCGGAACAGCGCCGGCTCCGACGCCTGCACCAGCTCGTACGACAGCCACGCGTTGCGCCCCGCGTCCGCGTCCACCGCCACCACCTTGGCCACCAGGTAGCCGGCCTCGGCCGAACGCGGCACCACCTCGAACGCCGCCGGCAACGACGCCGCTCCCGACCCCGACGCTCCCGGCGCCGCCTCCGCCGCCGGCCAGAGCACCCGCGGCGCGTTGTCGTTGCGGTCCAGCACGAAGACGCGCACCGTGGCCGTGGAGCTCCGCGCCGGCGCCCCGCCGTCCTGCGCCCGCACCGCCACCGCGAACTCGCGGCACTGCTCGTAGTCGAAGGAGCGCTGCGCGTACACCGCGCCGCTCTGCGCCTCCACCGACACGTACGGCGCCGCGCCCGCGCTGCCGCCCGCCAGCCAGTAGCTCACGCGCCCGTTGGCGCCCGCGTCCGCGTCCCGCGCGCGCACGCGCACCACCGGCGCGCCCGCCGCGTTGTTCTCCGCCACGTAGGCGCTGTAGGCGGCCTCCTCGAACACCGGCGCGTTGTCGTTCACGTCCGACACCTCCAGCACCAGCGACGCGCGGCTCGACAGCGACGGGCTGCCCCGGTCCCTGGCCACCACCGTCACTCGGTGCTCGGACGCCTGCTCACGGTCCAGCGCGCTCGCCGTCACCACCTTGTACGACCCGACCGACGACGACACCATCGACAGCGGCGCCTCGCCCGACAGCTCGCACCACACCTGACCGTNCGCGCAGGCGGCCCGGCCAGCGAGCCTCTGCCCAGCTCCTCGGGGATGGCGTACCGGATCCGCTCCGCCGCCGCCCGGCAGCACAACACCAGCAGCAAAGCGGGCAGGAGCACTGCTCGCTGCCACCTCTGCCTCTGCTTCACCACCATTCCCGCCAGCGTTCTCCGCCTTCCCTCCCTTCCAGCCCCTCTCCCCAGCGAGAGGAGGGGCCGCCGGAGTGCAGCGATCTCGATGCTGCCTCGGACTCCGCTGCTCCCCGTGCCGCCTCTTGCCTCCGCTGCCGCTCTGGCCGGCGCCCTGAGAACCAGCAGCCTGCGGGAGCAGGACACTGCGGCGCCTCCGGCTGCGGCTCCGGCACCAGCGCCGCTCCGCGTCGGCCAACAGCGGCACCCGGAGGCGCCGCCACGACACCGCAGCCGGCCCGTGCCTTGCGGCGCTTCGGTCTCCGCGCTCCGAGCCGCACTGTAAGCATCTGCCGGGAGTCGGCGCCATCGGCTACCGAAAAGTGCGATTCAGCTTTCAGTTTGACGAGTTTTCTCATACCCGCGGAAAGGCGAGCCAAGCAGCTCCGTTCTTTAGTGGAAATGAAAAGTGACTGGGAACGTGTTATCGAGCGGCGGAGGAGAGCACAGACTTCGTACAGCAGAGTACTGGTGGGTGCAGGTAAGTACAGCAAATGTCTGACGTATTCCAACAGCTTCTACTATTGTTACGGGTTATCTTTCCCCAGTTCTTTAATTCCTACGAGCTCCGAGAAGCAGCAGATACAAAGAATTTCAGAGGAGAAGCTCTTGTAGAAACGAAGCACCAGACCCGCCCTATTCCTTAACGAGATTCTTGGTTACATACTTTTTATTTATATACCTAGAGTGATTGAGACTCTGCGAGAACATGGCAAGCCCTATTCTCAACAACTTTATCAGTACATGCTCCCGGTTTTACAAACCACCAAGATCATCATGACTTCTTGCTCTAGAACTGGGAAGACACAGCATTTAAAGCATTTCTCCAAAATTGCTTCTTTCAGTGAACGGGGTAAGTAAATAGAAATAATACTATGAACGGGCAGCAAAAAAGGTATCCGTGCTCCCAGGATACTTCAGTTACCAGTGTGATATTTCGAGAATTGTAGAGGCATGGTATACTGCTCCGTGGTGATGCTTGAGGTGTACACGACATGTCACCTACCTTTCCTGGGACACTCAGCGTCTTGCAGAAAAAAAGTCGGCAAAAAAAGATGCAAGAAGAAAATCAGAAGGGCAGCACTAAGGAAGGCAATTTACCCATGACACAAACACAGCGACGTGTACTTTGCACTGACAGTACGGAGAGCACTCCAGGCATGCGATGGTCTGAAAATCGAAAGGATCAAACCCTCTTGAGTGCAACTATGAAAAAGTACTTGGTCCTCCCCAGTGCGATAACACCACCTCTCAGCAACATTCAAAGAAAATCACAGAATGCAAGGGTCTGCAAACAAACAAACAAACAAACAAAAATCTTTGTTCAGTCTTTGACCAGGGAGAGAACAGGGCACATTTTGACCAGCTGAATCATTTCAAGTGCTACACAGCTCACGAGTTTGGAAACTACAGGTACAGCAGACTTTCCTAAAACTCCTATTGCTCCAATCACGACAAAATTACATGGATGACTAATATGTCCACTCACAGGGTCCTGGTGATAATTCCGTTCCCAATTATGCCACTCTCACCATTCCCTCAAAAGATACAAAGACATGTACTGCAGGACTGCAGTTTCTCCTTCACAAGCTTCTTCCACTGTAACAGTTATCAGCAAATGATCGCTTGGCCACAATGTCGCTGTGAGAACAGCCTTTTCTTCACCAACAAGGCCATTCTCACAAAGAATTAGCTGCACTCTACTTCAGATTAAAAAACACATACAAAAGGGTCACATACCCATACTGAGCAGGTATTTACGCAGAATCTCGCCCTTCCTCAACGTTTGTGATTGCATTACTGAGGTACTGCTTACACGCATTTCAAAGAATTAACGTTAAATCGAAACACTTTATTGTGTTGTAAGACAATAGTGGTAAATAAAGCAATGAACGACAGACTTTTAGAAAAACCTTCCACTAAAAAGCCGTTCATGATGAAAATACCTCTATATGTCTAATAATCCAATCCTGTGAGTAATGCTCCCGAGAAATAAATGAACATTTTATCGGCATTAGCCACATTAGGACATACTGTCTCTACACCCTCGGCTACACCGCTCCCTCCAGCTACACCTCTATGTAAAATACGAGACGACGAACAGTAGAGCAGATTAAAAATGCCCATAGGACTGTAATGATCGCTCGGAGATTAACCCTCATTTGGCAGAAGAGGCCACAAAGTTGCTGCGTGAACAGGTTTCTCGTGGTCAGCAAGGTCATTCTCACAAAATCGTTCCGGGTGCAGTAAGACTCTGGGTGTGCCCACCAGCCGGTAAGGAGCACAGAAGGAGAAAACAACCCTCCTAACCAGTAACACTATTCAGAATGCAAGCTACTCTGTTCCTTACACACCCTTTGCATCGATTTTAAATACTTATAATCGAAAGATAAACGCTGCTATACGAGGGATAAGGATAGAAAATAAACTGTAAGACGATATAAACCCCCACAAATTAAAAACCCTTCACAGCAACAGTATCTTGACGTTTCTTGAAGTGTCGTGCCCTCTGTAAGCCAAAACTGCGAAAATACTCTCTACTTTCTAGAAATTACCCATAGTTTGAAGGCCTAAGAGGAGGCTATAGTGTCTACAAGCACACCATTCAGTATGGGAACATCCAGTTCTTCAAATCCACTCCGTCTTTGGAAGAGCACAGCCATGGCTCACTACCAAGGTGGTCAACCAGTGCTCACGTATGCACGTGTATTTTAAAATTTAAAACTTATTAACAAGTAATTTTGCTCCTCTTCCACCTTCTTCCACAATCCGGAGCATGGAGCTCACATTTGACCCAGCCAAGGAAAATCCTGCAAGCAACAAAGAATTCACAAGAACGTCAGGAATGGTCTCCGGCTTGAGGAAATACCTCCAGCGTGGAAGACACACACTGTATTCTGGTACACAAAATTGTCACTGCTGTCACTACTGGCTGAGGAACAAGCTGTGTGAGAAACTTTCACACATCAGAAAAGTTTAAGACCCGCCCCAAATCTGGCACAGGCACCTCTACGTTCATGTCCAATAATGGCTTACATTCAACCTACATAATAGCTGTTAAATGAAAATTATGTGAAACAATGGAAGAGTGATAAATAAAGGAACAAAAGACAAAATTGAGAAAAGCTCCCCAGTTAACAGACCGTTCACGATAAAAATTATTTTGAACTCGTTATAGTCCCATCTTATAAGTAAAACTACTCAGTGGCTCGTAAGGAGCACAGAAAAAAAAAAGCCAATACCTTTCTAACGAGTACTGTTATTAAGAATATATAGTACTGTGTTCGTCACACACTTCTTTCAACGATAATAAATAATAATCACAGTGCGTTGATGAACGAAGCTTTGCGTTCCTCGTACCGAAACGTCCCTACGCAGGACACAGAAGACGGCTGGGAAAGGGCAGAGAAG
>VXBH01003057.1:0-53994 GCA_013400035.1 Rynchops niger | reverse complement strand
CCAGGAAACGCCCACAAACCCAGCCTTTTTCTAACCTGATAGATTTATTGAAAAATTAAAAGCACAAGCTCTGTATATATAAATACGACGACGTTGCCAGCAATTTACAAGGCCTCCGGTTGCTCTCTCCGCATCCCCACCCGTGGCCCACCCCACCTGCCCAGGCACGGGGGCCAGGGCCCAAGGGAGCAGCGACTGCCCGAAAATCCCTCCAGCCTGAGCCATGGGCCCACCTTCCTCTGCGTGTGGCACTCAAATGACAGCGGGGACACCCAGACCTCCGCCATCCTCCCGCCCCGCTCCCCAGCCTGGCCGAGGGGGGAGAGGGTGTCCCCGGAGGGCAGCCCCCCCACCCCAGAAAGGACAGGGATGAAGACTTTAAGGGATGTGTGCTGAGTTCTGCCTGTTCTCAGCCTGCCCTACCCAGGCAGCGAGAGTCTGCAGTGGGTGGGGGGGACATTTGTGGACGAGATGGGGGTGTCTGTACGTGCAGGGTAGCGCAGAGGGCAAGGGTTCTGCATGGTGGGATGCTGCTTTCCCACCTCGGCGCTGCCTTTCATCCCTGTTCGGGTATTCCCCGTCCCAAGCCACGCTCCCCAAACCCAATTGGGTTCCTAAAGGGCGACATTGAATTCTGTGACCAAGAAATCGATGTAGTCCTTTTCCTTCAGCTTAAAGGCTTCAGCAATGATACGGGCGGCTTCCCGATGCTCTTTGCCCCGCAGCCCCGTCCCGTTCACCTCCAAAATGACGTGGCCCACCTTCAGCTTCCCGCAGTTGTGCGCCGAACCTCCGCGCTGCGGGAGAGAGATGGTCAACTCATGGTCCCAATCACCCCCCTGGCTCAACCCAGGGATGAAATAACAGGCGTTTTGGGGAAAATGTGAAACGAAACATTTCACATTTTGGAAAGAGGGGATGAATTTGGCTTCCCTCCTGCTTGCTCCTGGAGTGCAGCGCCAGCTGGGATGGCCAAGAATAACCAAGGCGCTGTCAGCTCTGCGTTTCTTTTGCTGCAAATAACTTGAATTTTGCCCCAAGTAAACAGCAGAGGAAAGAGTGTGGGGAGACAGCACCCAAGGGCTCGGTTCCCCAGCTATCATCCACCATTCCCCTTTCCCAACCCTCTTATCTGAGCAGAAAAAGGGAGTTTCCAGACATCTGGAGACACCAGCCAAGCTTTTGGGGCTGCCCAGACTGCCTCCCTCTCCAAAATGTCTGCAGCAAATCCTTGGCTCCCAGGATGTNCCTGGCAGAATGATGCCTCTGATACCCAGGGAGATGCAGGGCTATCGAGGAGGAAAGCACACCTCCAAAATCCCCCATGGTCTGGCTGTGGTTGAAGGACTTTCCTGATGTCCAGGGAGGAGAGGGATGGGATGTGCACTGAATTCTTCCCATTCTCAGCCTGCCCTACCTGGATGGTGACGATGCGGGGCAGCGGCTGCCGCGTGTTTGCTCCACCCTCGATGGCGATCCCCAGGGTCGGTGCACTCTTGGACACTCGGATGAGACACGACGTGGGCTCCAGGAGCCCCGGCTGTGGGGAGAGACGGCAGCGCTGCCAAGGGAGGCCGGGCACTGCGCTCCCTCAGCTGGGGCCCCACGGCAGCTTCCACGGGAGAGGGACAGACACCCTGCCTGCAATTCCTCTACCTCCTGACGTCCATGGCCATGATCCCAGCAGCGTGCAGGTCTGGAAGGGCTTGGGGAGGAGTGGAGCAGCGCTCCGACTGCCTGCCCACACCCCTAACCACACCACCGTCAGAAACCTTCCAATTTACCTCTGATGCCTGATGCCACCTTCCAGGCAATGTGGGACATTGTGCCCTGCGGATGTGCCCTCGGAGCCAGGAACGCTGCCATGTGCTGAGGGAGCTGGGGGTGTTCAGCCTGGAGAAAAGGAGGCTGAGGGGAGACCTTCTCACCCTCTACAACCCCTTGAAAGGAGAGGGTAGCCGGGGGGGTCGGTCTCTTCTCCCAAGGAACAGGCGATGGGACAAGAGAAAATGGCCTCAAGTTGCACTAGGTGGTTAGATTGGATATTAGGACAAATGTCTTCACTGAAAGGAAGATCAAACATTGCAACAGGCTGCCCGGGGAAGTGATGGAATCGCCATCCCTGGAAGTATTTACAAGATATATAGATGTAGCGTAGACATGCTTTAGTGGCAGTGCTGCATTAACGTATCGCCTTGATGATCTTAAAGGTCTCTTCCACCCTAAACGATTCTATGACTCTATGTCCCAAGCAGCTGCTTGCTGGAGCTGGGAGGGACTGGATTTACTCAGGATGGGGTGAATCAGCCCCTCTCAGCCGCTCCCGGCTCCCTTCCCCACAGCTCAGCCCACCAACGCGCTGACTCAGCTCATTAAACAAGAGGATAAATAACCCACCAGAGCACACAAGAGGGGTTGCTGCCCACAGGCAGCGGGAGCAGAACCAGCAGATGGCTGGACGAGGCAGCGGGGACCAGCACTGCCCCATGGCACCCCTGGGTGCCCACCTCCCACCCACGGCAGCACCTCAAGGCCCCAGGGCACCCAGCCTCACCGGCTTGGAAGCCCCTTCTGCCGCCCCCTCGCTCCTCGTCGCCTCCTTGAGGCTTCGGCTTTTCCCAGGGACCGGCTGCCGGCTCTTGTCCTTGCCGCTCATCTCCACCTCCCCGATGTCCACCCCGCTGTCCTCGCTGAGGGTCTGCCCGCTGTCCGACAGCTGGGAGAGCGTGGAGGCTGGGGAGAGACGAGGGCTGTTAGAGGCTGGGCAGCACGGCTCTGCGGCCAGCCGAGCACCCACAGGGCCACCTACCAGAGGGAAGACATCTCACCCGCTCCCAGGGCTGGGCAGGTTCCCTGGGATTTAGACTTAGAGCGGGGTTCCCCAGCGAACCCCTCCTGAAGAGCAGAGTTGTGCACAGGGAGGAACATGCAGCCTCAAACCCGTGTCCAGGGTCCAGCACAGATCCCGAACTGGGATGGGAGAAGAGGGTGATGAGCTGAGGGATGCTGCTGGAGGCCAGTTGGAGCCAGCCCATACTCAAGACCAGGGTCTGGGAGGAGACGGAGACAGACCCAAGCAAAGAGGAGATGCCAGGAAGAAGCTTCCTCCCCTTGGAGGACGAAGACTCTGGATGCAGACTGAAACCCTGGCAATGAGCGTCAGGAACAGCAGCACCTGCAGAAAGGGCTGAGGGTCTGGAAAATCACTCCGGGACTTGGAGGAGTTGGGGGTCACACTGCTGGGACCCCTCGGGCGCTCCAGCCCCTCATCCATCACCCCAGCACTCGGGAACTCATTGCAGTGGGAGGACAAGAGGTAACGGGCACAAACTTGAGCATGGGAAGTTCCACCTAACCATGAGGAGGAACTTCTTTGCTGTGAGGGTGGCAGAGCCCTGGCACAGGCTGCCCAGAGAGGTGGGGGAGTCTCCGTCTCTGGAGACATTCCAAACCCGCCTGGACGCGTTCCTGTGCCCCCTGCTCTGGGTGACCCTGCTCTGGCCGGGGGTGGGACTGGGTGATCTCCAGAGGTCCCTGCCAACCCTGTGATTCTGTGATGGTGCCACAGGAGGGCGACAATGCCACTCGCATCGGGTCGCACGGAGCCTGGACGCAAATCGGGCATTTCCAGGGGGGATGATGGGGTCTCGGGGATGCTGGGGGTACCCGCAGCCTCAACGGGTCTCAGCCGAAAGCAGAGCCCATCCTCCTGGGCACCCTCAGGGCTCCAGGGCCACCCTTCCCAT
Organism: Rynchops niger; assembly: GCA_013400035.1. Lineage (NCBI taxonomy): Eukaryota > Metazoa > Chordata > Aves > Charadriiformes > Laridae > Rynchops > Rynchops niger. The sequence goes on along the minus strand of VXBH01003057.1, from coordinate 50,248 downwards.
GCCCGCTGGGCCAGAGCCATTTGCCAAGGGACCTGTGGAGCCCAGCACGTTCATCTCTCACTTCCACTCCTCCTTCCTCTGGGATATGTTCAGGGTAAAACTGACCTGCAAGCTCTGTGTGGGTACAATCAATTTTTTTTTTTTTTGTCAAAATCTGGAGTTAATGGGAAATCCCAGAATTGTTTCTTTTCAAACCCCACTGGAAGCAGATTTTATTAACTAATACAGCAAAGCCCACACAAATAAATTGCAATCAACTGCCTCACAGAGCTTGGTCTTTAAGTAAAGGTCAGCCCAAATGGCGCTAGAAGCCCAGGGAGGCTTTGGAAAGCTTTGGAGAGCATCCTGAATGCCGACGGGGAGCTGGCTGCCCTGGCCCTGGGCTTCACAGGTTTTCCAGCATTGCCAAAACCCCGTGCCAAGGGCTTTATCTCTGAGATTACCACCACTGCTGATGCTAACACTGCAGAGGGTTTTATGCGTTTCCTGGATTTTCAGGTTTTTTTTGGTCATGAGGCTGTGGAGCTGTGTTCTGCAATTGAAAATTCATCTCGGGGAGGCAGGGTGGGGGGAAGCAAACCAACGCACAGCTACCAAACGTTGCCACCAATCCAGGCTCTGTGGCTTTTTACCCTACCCTACTGACCTGCAGTCTGAACCAAAATCAGGACGTTTGCCCTTGTGACCCCTCCCTGGCAGGCGGTGCCAGCCCAAATCCCCGCCAGGAAGGGAGAAGCCCTGCAACCAACTTGCTGCTCAGGCAGGGACCTGCAGCTTGACACAGGTCTCCCTCTTCCAAACCTCCCCCCAGTTCCTGCTCTCGAGATCCATCTTTTCTCCTGTTTCTTGAGGAACACCCCAGAGAAGGTTTTTTTCACCCCACGGCTGATAACATTGACACTCACCTCTGGCCTGGGGCAAAGGCCTCACTTCATTGACGTCGGGCTCGCTGTTGGGTTGGTGCACCTCTACCATGATGAAATGCTGGTTGGCCACGGCCTGGGGGCTGCCCTTGTCCGGTGGAGGGGGTGCTGGGTGGGACGGGGGAGGAGGAGGGGATGGGGAAGGGGGGCTCTGAAGCCCACCGGCTGCAGGGCCCTCCGGGGATGGGCTCTTCAACCTTGTTGGGGACTGAACCCTGGGGAAGGGACCGATGGGGTGCTGGTTGACCAGGGAGAGGTGGGCATCCATTTGCCTCCTGGAGCCATGCAGGGCTGGGGAAATGGTAGCATAGATAGCGCTTGGGGCAGAATCCTCGGTGGACGTGGTAGCAGTGGAGGTCACGCTGACTGTGTCCTTCTCGGGGAGGCTGGGAGGGGGCGTGGGGTTTCGGGGAGCTACGAAGAAGAGGCCTGACTGAGAGGACTCGGAGGAAGGGCGCTTGGGCTTGTCTTTCCCTGGGTTCCTGTGCTGGGCAGCGGATGGGTCCAGCATCTGAGGGGCTGAAGGAGGGGGCGGAGGCTTGAAGTTGGGCGGTTCATCTGGGAAGGAGGAGAGATCATCCTGCCAAACCAAGAACAGAAGCCTTTAGGACACCACGCTCAGCTGCAAAAACTTCCCCAGACCCGCAGTCACCTGCACCTTCCTTCTCGCAGTGACCATGGCAAAATGAGCTGATTTTCATAGAAACACCTTTCTGACCTCATTGGCACTAAGAACACGACTCACAAATGAGGACGATTAGAGGACAAACTACCCAACTTTTGCTCTGGTTCGCACACATGCTACCCTTATTCAAACAGCCAGAATCCTTCATCCTAACCGGTCTGATTAATTCCCCTCAGTGACTGCGGTGACATGCAGGGGCAGGTGATGTAGCAAAGAGCTACAGAAGCTGAGGCAAAACTCGGCATCAGCAATTTGCCTCCAGCTCCCACCCGAGGCGCAGCAGCACGGCGCAGTGTCTCACCAGGGAGATGTCCGGCAGGGTGTTGATGCTACTTTGGTGGCCATCTCCACCCCCCTCCAATTCCGACGTGTTCTGAGAGGGCAAAGAAGGAAAAGAAAACCCGGTCACAGCAGCAAGGAGCAACCACCGCAGTGCCAGCACGATGCGGAACATGCAGAGTGATGCATTGCCCAAACCCCCCACGCAAGGCCAGCCTTTCACCCAAAGATTTTGATTTCCTGGGAGGTTCCCTAGAGACTCACAAGTACGAGCAAAGCGACTTGGTTGGGAAAACGACTCTCCCAAGCTAAGAAGCATGCTCAAAGCATGCTGTGAACCTGCCCTACCAGGGTAATTTCCTCTGTAGCAGAGGAGCATCCTCCTCTTAACCCAAATCCCAGCTCCTCTGTAATTTGGAAGGAGGGCAATGAAAAAGTTCTCCCAGGAGAAGGGCAATGAAAAAGTTTAAAACTTCCCTCCCTTGCAAACGAGAGCAGTTGGTCTCAGATGCGAATAGAAGCCACCGCCACTGCCTTCCCTTTATGAGTCAAAGTGTCATTAGAAAATGTCACGACACAGCTCTGAACACTTCACAGCTCTAGAAATCAAGAAGGGCTTCGGGAATCTGTCAGTCTGTCTGCGCAGGGGCAGCTGTCAATCAGGGTGGACCCAAGGAGAGGACGCTGGATGCTGTCAAGCAGAGCAGAGAGGCACCCTGGCTAAGTAACAGAACTGGGCAGAACTGGGGGGGTCACAGCGGAGGCTGGGTGTGGAGCTCTGCCCTGGTGAGCCATGCCTGGCCTGACCCTGAGCAGGGCTGATCCCAGCTGGTCCCGAGTCTCACCCAGAGCCATGGGCTAGACCTGCTTTGTCCCCAGCAGGCACCAGGTACAGTCCCAGGGGATGCTCTGCTCGCAGGGCACAGTCCCAGCTCCACCTGGGAACCCTGCAAGGACCCCTAAGAGCAAACCCAGACTCAGCACCCGCCTCCCCCCAGGTAACTCCTGATCCGGAGAGGTGTCTGCCGCTGCTCAGAAAGTGGGTACTTCATTTCCGTCACGTTCACCGGGATGTTTGTGTGTTTGTGCTGGAATGGGCAGGGTACAGTTTGTGTTTAACTGGCTGTTATTTATTGCAGGGTAAACAACTGATTAGTTGAAATGCTGGTGCATCTGCATTTCCCCCATCTGCTGGAGGCTGCCGCTGCGCCTGTAAGATGTTAGCGTCCCAAAATAGACATGGGAGACAATTAAGAGCATTAGAGAAGCAGGAAAAACATTGATGGAAAGTGCTTTTATCTCTGTGGCTTCAGAAGGAACCCTGGAGAATGAGAACTAAAAGAAATGGCTTGTTGAGAGAGTGACTGGGAAAGTATTAGCTTAGGAAACCTTTTTGATGACGGTTGATTTGATCATCAATTAATCCAATGTAAAGGCAGGTGGCATTTGAAGGGGAAAATTCCCCTACCCCTTCTTGGGTTAGTGACCGTGTGGCCAAGCCAGGGCAGAAAATTTGGCTGAAACAGAAAGAAAACTGAAATAAAAATTCGGCAGCAACAGAAAGACTGGGCTTCAGCTAGACCTGATGTGCCACATGACTGCGCGGGTCCAAGCACTGGCAGGAAGGATGGGGCGATACCGTATGTCTGAGCCTAGAGAAGAGGCAGGTAGGGCTATTTCAAAAGCAACCTGCCTTTGTATTGATTAAAATGATCATGAACTGCTCCGGGTTGTGCACACGTGAGCAATAGGACTTCAAATTTGATTGAAGTGCCAATGAGTTTAAAAAGCTCAAGTGCCACCGTGTCCCTGCGTGACGCCAAGGAGCGGAGATGCTCAGCTGGACAAAACCCAGCGTTGGGGAAATTGCACCAAACTGCACCAGCGCGCTCGCCGCAGAGCTCCCTCCTCCTGCCGTCTTTCCTTCCAAGGAGAAAGCTGCTCTGCAGAACCCTGCCCAAGCATCACCCTCCCGCCCGCACCAGCCCACCTCCAGACGCTGCCCAGAGCATTTAATCCAGCCAAATGGCTGCGTGCACAAGGAAAGGAGCCAAGGCGGAGAGGGTGGCATTTCATCAGCACCGGCCTGGCCGGGTTTGGGAGGATCTCGGCTGTGTCCCTACCTCTTCCCTCTCCAGCCCTGCCCCTGCCAAGCCTCAACCTGCCTCCGAGAGTTCACTGAACTCTTGGCAAACGCATAAGGAGCAGACCCCTGTGATATGACCGGGAGCAGCCTGCTGTCAAATAGTCGTAGTTACATCGCTACTAAAGAGAGAAGAGTCTGCCCCGTGCCCCCGAAAATCTGCCAGTGTCATCTCCCCCCATCCTGCCCCTGAACTCTGTGCCCATCGCCATGACATCAAGCCCATCACAGAGCTCATGTGCCATGGCCCAGCCCCAGCCTCACAGCTAGGACCAGTCTGCACTGAGATTTGACTCCTCGTGGCAAACAGAGGGTGGGCACAGCCAGTTGTGCCCCGTGTTCCCCTGCCAGCCCAGCCAGATGGCCCTAATCCCACTGCCCCGGCTCTGCTCTCCCTGAACAGGCAGGGACACTAATACTGCTCATCTTCTTCAGAGCACTTTTTTCTGCGGAACTGTGCAAGCAGGAGATTTGCCTTTCCCCAAGCTTAGGACTTTGGGGGCAAAAGCAATTAAACAGAAATTGCTCTGGGCTATAACATGTAATGGCTTTTAAGCTGAGCACATTTGCTTTCAGGAATTGGCTATTTTAAGACTGTGCTTTCCTGGATTTCCCTTGAAAGACCCATCAAAGCCACGTGCCACTGCTCTGAAAAATGAGTATTTATTGAGCCTGCTCCCTCCGACTGACTTTCTGCACCTTTACCCCATTTATTTTCTAGTTACTTATAGAAATTGGAGGCCAGGCGAGGCCCTTCCAGCCCCTCCGCAGGGTGCAGCTAGGAAACTTTTGTCCTTCCTATCTTACATGGAGTCCATGGCGTGAGCGATGGAGCTGGAGAGCATCTTTCAGACAGGCAGCCACTTTCCATTTGCAGACTAAGTGGTGGAGAAACTGCCACCTCCCTGGGGAATATAACTCAACCTTTAATTAACCTCACAGCTCCAAATGAGTCCCTTATTTTCCAGTTACTGCTAATGAGAGCTTTGCAGAGCTTCTCGGCTGACTCCCACAGGGTTTAGATTTTGAACAACTGCACCAGTCTGAGAATAAGCCCAGCTTTCCTCCTCTCCCCTCTTCCTTCTCCCACCCCAGAATGCATCCGTAGGGCTGGAGGAGCCCGACAGCCCCCGGCCCTGCCCCAGCCTGAGCACAGACCTCTCGGAATTTGGGGGGCTCTGAGGGTGACACAATGGTGGCCGTGCGGTGGCTTCACTGTCTCTATCCTCATTGCCTGAGAGGATTATGCCGAGCGCATGGGAACCCTCCACATGGGATGTCTGTGCCTGTCCTGGCGGGGGGACAGAGGACAGCTGGGAGCTGGAGCAGCTCTGTAACGGGGGGCATAGATAAGGAAAAGGTCCCCCGTTTCTCTGCTCTCCCTCTGGGGACACAGAGATCATCTGCCAGCTGCCAAAGAGCTCTTGTGCTTGAGATTCACTTTGCAAAGCGAGGAACAGCTCAGTGCCATCCTCTTCTTCCTTATACTTCTTGTGAAACAGAGACCAAGGGCAGACAGGAGCTGGCACCTCAACTGGGCTACCACACTGGGCCAGTTCCTGCAGCTTCAGGGAGCCAGAAGCAAGTCGGTGCCTGTGGAATCAGGCCCTAGGAGGAGAAGGCACCTTTGGATGGCAGCGTCTTTGCTAGAAGGCAATGGAGAAGAAAAATGAAATCAACAGGGATTTCAATTCCTTAATCCTAAAAACGAGGGCTGGGCAGGAGGCAGGGACAAAGGAAATGCCAGACTGCCTTGCTTGTAAGCAATTAGAAATTTGTACTGCTCTGATCAGACGAGTTGCTTCTGGTTATTGCTGTCTACAATTAACCTCTGCTTTGCAGGACTCATCTTGAGATCCAAGATTTATAAGAGGTGACGGTGACACTTAGGCAGACACACATCATCTGTGGAGGGCACCATCAAACATGGCTTTGCCTTATCTCGGAGTATCCTTCAGGCATCCCATAGCGGAACCACTTTTCACATGGCAGGTCCTGATCAGTCTCATACTGGATGTTTTTGGTGTAAGTTCACCCACCGACCCAGGGAGAGCTGATGCAACAGGGGGCCTGGCCTAGTGCCACTGCCTTTGGTCATGAAGCCAGAGAAATCTGTGTCCCACGGCTCCGGGTGCCTGTGATAAACTCACTCTGGGGACACTACAGCTATCCTCTGCTGGGTAAGTGCCATTCCCAGAGGGAGGTGGCTTTTGGGCCAGGTTCACAGCTACCAGAGGTCCTCCCTCCCAAAGCAGTACTAGGAACTCTCAGCTCCACCACTGCTGTGTGTGCTCAACCCACTGACCCCTGTGACTTTCCCTCCAGACAAGGAGGAAGAAACACTCTCCACGCCACGGAGCTGCGCTGCGGGGCACAAACCCGCAGCTCTTCTCAGCCTCCTCCCAACCAAGAGCTCTGTTACGCCAGAGGGATTTCTGAGGCTCTCCCCACATCCACGTCCCCCCTCTCTAAACTCTGTGTGAGGATTTCTCCAAGGCTGAACATGCACAATGAGAGTACTCTGACTCCTCCTGCCCTGGAGTGCAGATTTTTGTAGACCTAAGGCCCGTAAAGAAAAAATCTCCCCTCATCCCTGAGGATGCGTGATGGGATGTGATCAGCCTACTGGTATTTAGCCAGGGTGCCCGTCCAGCGAGACAGCACAGCAGCAGGTAGAGCGGGTAACAAGGCAGGAAGGGCAGTCTGGGGTCCATCAGGCATCAATGCCGCTGGTCCTTCTAAAACCCCAGTGTCAGCGGCACTCAGGGGTTCGGTGCGAGCGGGACACTGGTACCAGTTGGGTTTGGTTCAAGGCTGGGTCTTGTCTGCATTGCAGCACCAAGGCCTGCAGCTGGGGAAAGGGACTCTGGACTGAGCCAGAAGAAGAAAAGGCAGAGATGGGTGAAAAGAGGCGGCTGTTCACGTGGCTGAGTCGCATGCTGGCCCCTGGATGGCCTGTACCCCCCCGCCTCCCGCACGTCCGCGCACACTCCCAACCCCTCTACTATGGCAACCGCAGCACTCAAGCTCCCCGTCTCGCTCACAGCCCCTACCTCCATCAGGTCTATTAGCCACAAGAGTCGCTCCTGGGGACGTGCAAGGGGGAAAAGCAGATTAAAACAAGCATAAAAGCAAAAACATAACATCAGGGAGGATGCAGAACAAATGAGCGAGACAAGCAAATCCCGGCGCAACGCATCCCTCCCCCCTCAGAACCCCCCCTGCAGAATCTGCACCCTGTGCCAGATGGGATGGCTGGAACGACCCCGTCCTGCGAGAGGGGCTGGGGAGGGCAACAGCAGCGGGGGCAAACGGGTTGGGAGCTTTGCCCCTTTCCTCTCTCTCCTGCTAGCCGAGATAAGCTCCCGTCCACCGCGAGCTGGAGCTCTTTGCTGGGCAGCAGTTTCAGTGGTGACAACCACCTCGGGTGTTAGCGTTCCCAGCACCCGGCGTGGCTCACAGGGCTGTGGGTTCTCACACCCGTGGAAAGAGGGAGGAGCTGCAGTGTGACCAAGGGATTCATATTCTTGAAGGAAGCTCTTAAAACAGCAGTGCCCACTCCCTCCTCTATGCCAAAACAGCATCCTGGTATCCCTCTCCGACCTCTGGGCTCACGTGCCAGGTGGGGCTGGGCCATCGCTCACACACCAGGCCATGAAGCAACACTTGGCACGTGGTGTCGTGGAGCAGGAGGGAAAGAATGGCAAACCCAAAGCAAGAGGTACAGCCCCAGGCACAGGGATGGCATGAGAACAGGGTGTCATGCTCAGCACCCAAGTCCTGGCAGACCTGTGTTAGCCCTCTGATACTTCAGAAAGATTTTCCCGGCAGGCTTTCGGAGAGCACAGCTAAAGTCACTTTCTTTATCCTGATCCAGAAAGGATCTCACCGTTTACCCATTCTGAAGAAAGCAGATGGCTTTCCTATGGGTTATTTGTGAAGTTAACAGGACAGAAGCACAGCTCTGATGCTCTGAACCTCTCTGAGGCCTCTTGGGAGGCTGGACCAAGCTGCGTGGGCTCACACAGCCCCAGGAGCCCCCCCGCCGGCTGTGTTGCCCGGGCATCCACAGCACAATCCCACTCGCCTTGGCCATGGGCTGCGTTGCTCGCTGTCAAACTTGCAGAAAGCCCATTGTCATCCATTCTTTTCATCAAGATTTTAATTTCCAAGGTTGCTAATGCATTTATGATGAAAGGCATTTTAGGGCTAGGAAATTAATTTCGGGACTGTGTGCCTGCACACTCTGAGGTGATTACAATAACTTAATTAGAGGGTGAGTACGATGAAGGGCTGGCAGAGAGATGTGGGAGTGCTGCCGCGTAACGCTGGGGAGTGGGCAGGGGCTGGGAGAGGATGCAGCTGGCCTGGCCGCTGCGGTCCCCGCTGGGACAGGGACAGGCAGCCAGCGTCTTTAAGGCGGTGATTTAAAAGCAACAGCCAGAGTGAATAGTGGCAGGCATGGGGTGGCAGTGACAAGTTGCTGGGATTTGTGTGTGGATGCAGCTCTGGTTGCACAGTGGAGGTTCTGTAAGGGAGGCAGATGTCCTCCCTCACTGGGGACAAAGTGATGTTTAGCCCCAGGCGCAGCCCCCATGCAGAGGACAGCAGCATCTTGGTCTCAGGGGCACAGAAATACCAAGCACTTGTCACAGCATCACTTTATTGCACCTACAAATCATGCTACTGCACCCAGCCCGAAAGGAAAAATAAAAAGCTTTGGGGGAATCCATTGGGGAAGCAGACTGAACAGGGTTTCCTGTGGGGTGAAATGCCCTTGTAGCACTCTGGGGAAATAAGTTTATTGCAGGTCTGCCAGGAGCAGGCGTTGAAAGAGAAAGGAGCAGCCAGGAGGGACTTACCCGGGCTGAGCTGACGGTTGTGGCAGTGAAGTGACTGCTGGAGGAAGAGACGGTGTCGCTGTAGGACATCATAGAGTAGGAGTCGGTGCCGATGCTGGGCCCCGAGGGCTGTCGAGCCTTCATGGACTCAATCTCTCTCTTCAGCACCAGGTTGTCGAAGCGGTCGAGGTCTTGCGGGGAGATCACACCCCGCACCTCTGAAAGCAGTGAGAACTGGGCCAGGCAGACAGACAACCAAAGACAGGTTGGAGCACAACCATATTCCTGGGTAGGTGAAGACCCATCCTCCCACACTGTTCAACAGTGGTAACGAGACGTACTGGCAGGTAATGCACCAGGAGGTTTGTTCCTCAGCTTTACCAGAAGCTCCTCTGGCACTGAACACCAGCCTGTATCCCCCGTAATGTCCTACATCTAGATTTTGCTTTCATCCCCTCACCCTTGACGCTGAGCAGGTAACCTTGGAGGCACTGAGCCGCACTGTGACAATGGCTCTGCTCAGGCCACCGGGTACGAGAGACTGTCCCTGAGCTTAGTGTGGGCCTCACCTTCGCATGTGTGTTGAGTAGCTCGAAGAGCGCCATGACCAGAGCATCCACGGAGATGTTGCCTTCCTTATACTCATCAAGGTAGTAGCCCATGGTCGCCCGCTCCTGTTCATTCAGCAGGTGCCGTGCCTGCTCCTCCAGCATGACTCGGGTCTGGTTCACCATGCTGCTCAGCGTTACCTGGGAGCCGGCCAGCCCCCGGTAAAACATGGGCTGCAGAAGAAGACAGGAGATAGGGCTTTGGCCTGGGATGCTGAGGAATCAGCTGCTGAAAGGAGGGCAGCTGTCTCTGCTGAGACAGCTGGGAAGCATAGGCAGGATCAAGACTTGTCCCCTTGCCCTCAAGAATCAATCAAGAATTGCCACCAGCCCAAGCTACCTGTGTTTCAGCCTGCTGCTCTCACCCACCTACCTGTGGCAAAGCTGGGAAGTGGGACTGGAAGGTGGACGCTGAGAATGACCGGAGGCAGTTACCCCCTAGGATTCACTGGCACGGCCGCTCCCTCAGTGACACTACTTGTCTGGGTAACTCCAGAGCCATGAGATCATGTGGCACCAGTTGAATAAATAAAACAGCTTCCCAGCTCTGCCCAGCAAGCGCGGGCGCTGCCCCTTGACCGGCTACTGATTTAAGAGCAGCCTGTGTTGCTGCCTGGCAGACCTGGGGGAAGCGGGGCCATGAGAGGCAAGCTTCCCATCTTGTGGAAAAGGCACTTCTCCCCCTGCTGCAAACTCAAAGCAGATCCTGGTGAAGAAAGAGCCACTGGCAACCAGAGGAGTTCTAGGGAGAGATGTGTCTGGCTGCAGATGAAAGGCTTTTTCCTTTGAGGGGGATTTCTAAGAGGAGGTCCTTGCTGTTCCCCTCCCAGGCAGTGTTGGCACAGTCGGCGTAGGGATATGGAGCCAGACAAGACCCTGACTATCCCGGAGACACTGGGAGGAGTTGAGGCTGGGGAGCATGTTTTGACAGCAAACTGCACAAAGCCCTTATCAGCGACAGCCACCTGCGAAACCTCGCTGCTTCATTTCCATTTAAAAGAAATGCACTTTGCAAAGAGGTGTCGGGGGAAGACACGCTGTCACGGAGCTACAGTCCCAGCACTGGGTAAGTCCCTGCCGCTGCTGCAGCCCTGCCAGCGGCTGGTGTGCTGGCGAGGGCTGGCTCAGCTCTGCTTCGGGCTGGGAAACATCCCAGCAGCTGTTAGGGTTGACAGCCACCATGGGAAAGGCATCATGGTCACCTCTGCAGGGTGGGGGGGGTCCCCATGGTCTTTGCCCATGTATGACCACTGCCCCTTGCCCGTTAATGCGATCGTTTCCAGGCTGCGAGGCACCAGACGCGCTGCAGAACTGACCCACCAGCGGCACAGGAGAGGGGACACCCAGTGTGTCACTGCTTGTAGAAACACAGCTGGGAAAACGAGGTGGGGAGGAGAAAGGCTAGAGCCGGTTAAAACCCACCAGTCCTCATAAAACTAAAATCCCTTTTATAATCAGGAGTTCAAAGCCCTCTCTCCCATGGAAAATAAGAGACAACAATGGTGATTTTTTCACAAGGCATGAGGAAGGCCTGGTATCTCTTACCCTGGCTGTCGCCTCCGCAGCATGGTTGCCCACTGCCCTGCGAGGAGGGAGAAGATCAGTTAGCACTGACCGCCACGTGCCCATCACCGGAGGTCTGTTACATCTCTCCTCTCTCTGCCTGTAAGCTAAAACCTTCTGGCCTGAGAGAACAGGGAAGGGGCAGCAGCATATCGTCCAGACCCGATCCACCTTACAGGCCAGAGATGCTGTCTTCTAAGCGGTGGATATGGGAGCCACACGCCCGAGCACTGGAGGTACTCCCATCGACAGGTTGCACATCACAGCGCATCAGACTGCCACCATTTCACACGCTGGGGCTCCGCACCCACCCTGGGTGACTGCGTGGCACCACAGAGGAGCTCTGAGTTGACAGATCTACACAAGCAGCTTGCACGGGGTATATCAAGCACATACCCTGACGAGTTGACGAGGGTCTCTCCGATCTGGGAGCTTGCTATCCACCTGGTCTCGTCCACGGTGGTGCGGGCGTGGGGCAGCCTCCCGATGTCCTTCACCGTCATGATGAGGTGGCGGGAAGACTTGAGCAGCTTCACCGCCTCGTCGTGGGGGATGCTGAGGAAGCTCCTGCCGTTCACCTCCAGGATCTGGTCTCCTACCTGCAGAGTGAGGATGGGGTGAGCCTGGCAGGCCCCAGGGACTTTCCTGTTGGGAATATACTGCCTTCTCCCCCCAGGGAGGAGCTAATAAATCTAACCCACCACTAAGCTAGGGACACAGCAATTGGAGGAACCAAGAAATATGAGGGAGAGGGGCCAAGTGCTGGCGGCTGGAGACCAAGCACTCAAGCCGACAGCCAGTAAAGGATCAGGCCGTGACGCCTGGAAGAGCCTGTTTAGGATCCCAAGTCAGACCAATCTGCCCAGTCGCCTCCATTAACTGGATGTGCCGACCAACTTGGGTATAAACAACCTCCAAAGAATACCAAGACTTCCAGCCCCAATCCCTCCTGCTGATCTGGGAGGCCGGGAACCATCTGTGGAAGCCTCGAAGCTCTGGATCTCTGTGTGCAGCAGGGAGGGTTCAACCTGAGTGTCTCACCAGAGCCTCCAGCTCTCTGTAAACTGTGGGATCCGGGACAGCTGGATTTCATCTCTCCTCTCCTCCCATTTCCTCCCCAGCTGCTCCCGAAAGCTTTCATTTTATGGCCAGGCTTTTGCTGTAATCAGGAGCTTCCCAGACAGCCTGGCCATGTTCACAACGCAGCACTCATCTGGCATTTCCCCCTTCATCCCGGGTCCTCTTTCTCTTTGCTTCTAGGGCATTCAGCGCCACTCCTCCTCACTCCCGTATCACAACTCATCCTGTTTCTGATAAGCCAACTCTTTGAAACTGCTCTTTCGTATCTTTGCTTAACCATAGGCTTCTGTTCAGCTCTGTCAAAACACTGTCTCAATTTCTCTATGCTGCAATGCAAGCAGAATGAGACACTCCTTTAAATAACTCACCTCCATCTTGGAGCAGAAGAGGAGAAAAGAGGGAGGGGGGAGAACTTCTAAGTCTAAGATAATAACTTGCAGAGTCAATACAATCCTTTCAGTTCAGCCCATCTCATTCTGTTGCTGGGTTAGGGAAGCCTCAGAGGACTTGGGATTAATTCTCCGGACTCTCACTCCAGTGAGGAGCCATGATTAACCACTGCCAAGTCTACGTGGTGGGCTGTGACTCTGCTTTTTCCCCCACTGCTACCCAGAACTTTGCTGGCGTAGAAAGAGGACATCAGGAGCACCACCAGGAAAGCTCAGCTCAGCATAAAGCCCGAGAGATCCATCCACTGCTCCAGCAAGGAAGGGAAGCCAGTTGCTGGTCCAAGGAGGCAGCAGGTGATCCCAAAACCACAGTACAGCCCCTGCACTTGGACATCGCCTCTGTTTTATGCTACAGCCGTGCTGAAGATGACAAGAAGACAGGGTCAGAGCTTGTGTCAGCTACTCTCCAGGCACAGCATTGCCAGCTGAGATGGAGGAAGGCCAGGGGCTGCGGCAGTAGGACTGACGCACATATAGGCAACTTGCATGCACATTCCCACTCCGTTTCTGCCAGCCTGTGCTGCTAGGCCTGTGGCATCCAGATGGCCCATCCAACAACCATTGAGGCTTCCAGGCTCACAGGACCCCTGTCAAAGCATCCACTGCTCTTACTTTGTCTTTCTGGGACAATGTTTCTCTTCCACTAGAGCAGCCAGTGAAGGGCTGAGGGGAACCGAGGGCAGAGTGGCTATGCCACGGTATCAGATACAGCACTGATAGAACCTGACCCTGGCTTCTCTGGGCATCCCCATGAGGATGTCCTCAGCAGAGAGAGCACAAGAATGGGGAAGAAAAGACAGAGAGAAATCCTGCTGCTTGGGTCAGAAGAGACCCCTGATCACAACCCTGGCTGTCTTAAGGTCTGTGGTGTGATGGACACCATTCAGACCACCCAAAAGGTGATGTTTGTGAGAAATCAAGTAGAGAGAAGGAGAAGAGCGAGCTAGTGAAGAGTCCCTGGGGAGCAGAAGTGAACACGACTTAACAGGGATCCGTTAGAGGCAACAGGGGCATCAGGACCCTGGCTCTGTGCATATCTCGAGAGCCACTGACCCACCTCAAGCTGTCCCGAGAGTCCTGCTGGGATGAGGGTGTTCTGTGAGCAGGGCCTGACCCTGCCAGCACCCACACTCAGTGACTGGCCCAGCTGCAGTGTAACCAGCCAAGGGTGCAGGGCACAACCAGAAGCATAAGCCAGAGTCTCAACAGGAGCATGACTGACTATTTCAGACAGAGGGTTTTAGCCTGGGAGCTACCGTCAAAGCAGAGGCCGTGGTCCAGCCCCATGGGTCCCCTCATACTCTGCACTGCTGTGGGCTCACCGCTGTGGTCTCAGCATCCTTTTTCTGCCAGGCTTTTTGTATACCTGGGGCACCAGGGCACCTCCTGGACACACTGCTGTAAAGTTGTCTCAATAGTAAAGAAAAACACCATTACCTTGAATTACGCTGCTCCCAGCAGCTCTCAAGGGGAGACCACAGCAGTTTGACTATTATTACATTTTGTTTTGTTTTGAAATGAGTCTTAAAGAAAATTCCAGGTGTCTTTTACAGGGGCCCTGGGCTTGCTCTCCCAAGTGGTGCCAGGCAGCAGCCACGCCAGCCCCACTGTAAAACCAAGCCAGGACACGGGAGCCTGGAGAACCTCTTGGACCCATGATCCACACAGAGAGGCTGCAGAGCACTGGGGACTCCCCTCTGTGCAGAAGACGACTGTCAAAGCGTTAGCTGATCAACACAAGACTTTCCAGGATGGCTGTTCCCATCCAGCTCAGCTCTCACAAGCACCCCTCCCTCCGCTCGTCCCACAGTAGCGACCTGGCTCCGTTAATGGATCCGACAAATGGCTGCTTCCTGCAGGGCTGGCTTTCAGCTGGTTTAACTCTCCCATCCAACTCTCCACATGGCCACAGGATGGCAGGAAGCCCCAGGACTGTCCTGGACTGGTGGGTGGCCACCACGGCAGCAGAGAGGTGGCATGGCCTCAGAGCAGCACAAAGGTCCAGGAGCACTTCCCTCGCTCCAGCCTGCTTTCAGGGAGGGCAGAAGAAATCCCCCAGATCCACTGCATGGCACTTGGGCAAACAGGTGTTGCTCAGGCAGAGTTTCCAAGTGCCAAGGAGGCACAGCAGCTTCCCTCCCTGGCCACTGCAGGGCTATGCAAGGTCATATATGGAGACCTTTGTGCCTCGCAAAAATAGATGAAGAGGGAGAGATAGCACAGGATCTCCCCGAGAAGCAATAAAGAGATGCAAAGGAAAGGGAAAACCCGAGGGTTATTGAATATCCAAAAGGTGGGGAAGAAAATCCTAAGATCCCTGCAGCAGCAGTGTGAGAGTCAGCCCAGGAGGGAGCCCAGATCTACCAGCAACACTCAACTAGTTCAGAGTAGAGGTGTCAGAAGGGGCTGGCAAAGGTGTTTTGAAGAACCAGGCAGGACTTTGCAACTGGCTGAGGTGTGACTGATGCCTCTTGAATGAGGACACAGGCAAAAGACTGTAAGCAACAGCTCATGGACCACTTTGCTCAGGGTGCAGCTGTGACTGGAGAATGATCAAGGAAGCCTGCCATAAAAACACGCGATGGGAAACCGTGGTAAGAAACGTATCAAGAATAGCTCAAACTAGTCTAATGGCAATATCCAAGTGAAGGCGTGACCTTGCTGTGAGTGCACTTCCCTGGGTACCTCTCTGCCTGCCCAGCAAGGAGACACAAAAAGAAAAGTTCTAGAGAAGGGAAACAGAAATGATTAGTGGCAGATGAAGGTGTCTGCGAAAGGACAGATCGAAAAGATTAGGCCTGTTAAATTTAGAGAGGACATAATGTGTAAGGAGCTTGATGGAGCCATACAAAACAATGCTGGCAATAATGAGAAGACAGAGAAGGGCTCCTGTTTACCCTTGCCTCTGATGAAAGGACAGAGGATGCTCAGTGAGGCTGGAAGGACTCTCCGAGTGGCATCGACAGGAGAAAAGGACCTGGAGAAAAAGCAGCTCGGATGCAGCAGAGCTCGGTTCTGCATTCAGCTCCGTCCAGTGACCTCGAGCAGATCTGCCTCATTCTTCTGGGGACAGTTCCTTCCTCTGTGACAAACAGAGGGGCTGGTGGACAGCAAGGGCTGTGGCAGCACAGGAGAGCCTAGTCCCCACCAACACGACTGCCAGGGCCCCCTGAGTTTTGTCCTCACATGGGGCAGCCAATGCCCTCTGCCTGCTGTCTTCATAACTGTTAACGGGGCAGCGGCACAGCTAATGAGGTAAAAGAGATGGTGTAGGTAAGAAATAAATCCAGAGTCCTATGGCTAGCCAAGAGGAGAGATGATTCCTTCAAGCGGGGCTGATGCAAGCCTGCAGCTGGAAGGGAAGAAGAAGACAAGACAGACAGGCAACAGCCTCTGCGAGGCCCCGGTGTTGGCCCAGGACAGGTCCTGCTGCACCAGCTTCTGCTTTGGCTCCGGTGAGGTGCTCAAAGGCCCTGCAAACAGAGCCACCTGCTCTTGGCTGGCCTTCTGACTCCTCCTGGCTCCTCCGACTCTCCCTGTGGAAGGACGAGAGACAGCACTGGGCAGGGGTTGGAGCTGGCAGGTCAGGAGCAGGGGACGGCTGGCCGGAGGGGAGAGCAGAGCTGTGGCAGGATGGGGACTCACACCTAGCCCAGCAGGCTGCGGAGCACAGATCAGTTGCCAAAATCATGTGCCGGGGATGTGAAACTTGCCTGATTTGAAAGATAGAGAGCCTGGAGCCAACCTCAGCTCTGTCAGCCAGCTGCAGAGAGGGAGCCAGAGGCAGCCGGCTCCACCTGAGCTGATCCACAGAGATGAGGAAACGGGAGCGGCGGGAGCCCAGGGGAAGGCAAACGACACAAACCACCACGTTCCCTACCATCAGACTCCACAAACATCTCAGGTTCCCTTCGAGCTCTGTCAGCTTTAAACCAACAATCCAAAAATTGCCGACTACCAACATAACAGGGAGGGAAAATTACACAAGTGCCTGAAGTGCCAAGAGAAAGGCACATTCAGGTGTGATGGGCATCATCTCTCGGGTCTTTCTAATTAACTGGGCAATCCACTGGAGTGGATGCTGCCGCTCAAATAAGGAGCGCCGGGCTCACTGCAGCACCCAAACAATGAAAATCCAAATTTGATTAGATAGTTTTATTGCAATTATGAATCTTTAATAGTTTTTCATATCAGGGATTAAACTTTCATGATTTTTTGGTGCAAGACAGCTCCACAGATTTAATAACCTTTCCTTAGTTTCTCCTTTCAAGGGTGGATCAAAAGGAACCTGGCGAGCCCGCGCCGTACCAGGGAGACCAGAGGGGCCCTGGACAAGCTACATTTATCCATGTCTGTCCTTCATCGCTGCCTCGATATTCATTCAAAGTCCTGTACGGCCTTCTGCTCTCTTGTGCTCCACCAGTATGGTGCCCAGCACAAGCCCACCTCTATCTGGTGCTGCCGGAATATTAACACCGGGTGACAATAACCAGCCACAAAATACTTGGATAAATTTGAGCACCTCGTGCTGGGGGGGGGGCAAAAAAAAGACCTTGCAAAAATAATTGCTGGTGAAAGGCAGATAAGGGAATCGTCGGAAAGCCCAAATGCCTGCAAATCAGCCTATCTGGATGATAGGCGCCTATTAGAGCTAGAAAGGATTTTTTGCTAATTAACATAGATAATAATTTATTTTTTTTTCCCCCCAAAGTCAAGGACAACTGGGAAGGTAACAAAAGACTGCAGAGATGCAAAAGCACCATCTGTTAAAACAAACGTTGGCCCTGGCAAATTATTTGCTGTATGCAGAGCTCTGAGCCAGCACAGAATAAAAGAAGTAATAAAAAGACACAAAATTTATAATAAAACACAGGAACATTATTGCCCTGGGTATTTCAGGAACAGGTTTTCAGTTGTGCTCAGCTAATGGCGGGCGGACACAACAGGACCCGCTGAGGGCCTGACCACTCCTGAAAAAGGGATTATTCTCATTTCCGAGGGAAAAAGCTACCCTGAAGTGCAGGGACTGGAACATGCCATGGAAAAGGTGACAGAGCGCAGGCAAGAAGCGGTGATCAGAAATAACACACCTCGATGAGGGGCTTGGCTCCTTCTCTTTCTGGAGACAGAGAATAACCCGGGAAAGGGAGGGGCAGTCAAGAGAAACTTTATGGGCTTAAAACAAGGGTTCTACGCACCTAAAGTCTCTTAAAATAATCAAAATTGACTCCGGGAGAAATTCAGTCACACAGACAGAAAAACAGGTGTGAGATTTTAAACATGAGTTAATGTTAAATGACACCAAATTAAGCTGGGAATAACAGGGCTAATAGGATGCCAAACGGTTTGGCACTAGCACTAGTCTTATTTAAGGCCACTAATGTGCTAGGAGAGAGGTTAAATGACACCCGTGGATACCCCTAAAGTAGAGGGAGTCTCTCTCTAGCACAAATAATTACCAAAAGCAGACCTTAGGAAATTAAAAACACGGGCAGGAAAAAGTATGAATCGATTTGGAAAGGGCTAAATTAAGACTCGGTGAAAAATAAGGAGGTACTCGGCTTCCCCAGGGGGGAAGGAGGTCAGGGCAGACGATCCACATCCAATGAGGCCAACGCAGCCTGTTGGAAGGACAAGAGACCGCTTTGGGAGCGAGGCAAGGGAACGGAGGCGACAAGGACTGTCGGAAAACATGTTCTTTTCCCCAAACACCTTGCAATGCAAATAGGAAGAACAAATACAGGCTGGAAATGAAAGCACGCAAGGAGAAAAGGTCGCCTCCTGGGGTAGGGGGTGGTTTCGGCACTGCGGCGAGGAGGTTTCTGGTGGCCTCCCAAACGAGGAGCAATGTAAGCACCGTCTGTCCCCACAAAGGTGACATGGTTGGGAGGACCGCTCCACGCTGCCTCCAGTGGAAAGGGCACATCCTGGGTACACAACCACGCACCTCCTCATTGCATTTCTCACGATACAGCTTATTCCCCAGACTGCGAGGCAGCCACAAAGCTCTTTTTTTTTTATCTACTCTTTTTCTGTATCTTTGCAGACTTCAAAATACAAGCCAGTTTTCAAGAGGCAGCTTCCTGACTGCCACTGATGACGTAAAATCATTCACCTCTTCCTATTTAAAGTCTCTTTTTGTCTGCTTCTCCTGTATATGGACACACATGCGTCGTGGTAGCCTCTTCTTACCCCGGCCTTTGTGCTGGGAACTCAATATTGAGCTGTTTGTTCAAAGAGAGCTACCTGAAATTTGTTATTTCTGATGTAAAGGTCAAGGGGTGGTGGTGGTGGTGGGAAATTGGCTTAAAAAAATATCCTGACAAAATACACCAGCAGAAAAAAAAATGAATGAGGAAGAAATCAGGATGAGCAGAGCCAAAAATGCCAGCACAACAAGCTCAGCTCCCGCACAGCATCGCTGCCAACGTCACGAAGGATGCAGGAAGGACAGAAGCCGAAAGCAAACAAGACCGGCTCCCGTTCCTCCTTTGCAGCCCTCCGCTAACCCCGGCTTTTTCAGCCTGAGAACTTACACCGAGGCAGTACGTTTTCAAACGCGCCCAAAGGACACACCGTCAGGAGTTTCATGAATGAATAAACATCAAGAGGGCCAAGGCCAAGAGTATGAATATTTAATTACGGACTGGCTGAGGAGAACCAGCCTGTTCTGCGCTGGCTCCTGCGGAGTGCTCTGCCTGGTGGCCGTGAAGCCGGAGGGAGCAGAGCAGCCGTTCCCAAACTGGCATCAGCAGGGCTAGATCTCCGCTGGGACCCACTTCTCAGCACCGCAGCCTCCATTTCCATAGCCACAAAAAGCCAGTTTAGCTTTGCGGCCGGAGAGAAGCTTCCTTGGTTTTGACTGGCTTTCAATATCACGCTGTTCGCCCTTCAGCCAAAATTTAAGGGAAATGTAAAACATGTTATTAAAACATTCAAAAATTCCAATTTGGTGCCCTAGATGCAAGGAGGTTTTCCTTAAAAAATGTCTGGCAGAATCAAGTCAGAAAATTCTGGTAAGAAATTCAGTGAAAGCAGCAAAACCCACAGAAATACCCACTGCCTGGGAAGCCAGCAGGAACCTTCCCATCCACCCAGCAAGGCTAGGTTGAGCCCACATCAAAAAACCCACAATTCTTCTGTTGTACAGAGCAACAAATTCTCTGGAAATCACATTTATCCATCAGTTCTTCCCTCCTCGTGGTATCACACCCCTTCCACCACCACCTGGAGCAGCATGGGGATGCAATCAACACGCGACCGTCTCTAACAGGGGAACATAAAAGGCCTTTCTTCATCTCCAAACCTCCGAGCAGTTCTCAATTTATGGCCCGCAGCATACACAAATCAGGGCAGGAAGTGTCTGTGCGTATCTGAAATCACATAAAGCCTGA
Organism: Rynchops niger; assembly: GCA_013400035.1. Taxonomy (NCBI): domain Eukaryota; kingdom Metazoa; phylum Chordata; class Aves; order Charadriiformes; family Laridae; genus Rynchops; species Rynchops niger. The sequence goes on along the minus strand of VXBH01003057.1, from coordinate 30,283 downwards.
CATTCAGAAAAGCATCGGCCTGCTGGCACGCACAAATCAGCTACTAGAAAACAGAAGAGCGAGGAGAGAGGAATAAAGAATCAATAAGCAGAGGCTCCCATGTACAAACACTTGGCCCCGGTGTGGGAACCTTGCTTGGCCAGCACGGAGAGGAGTAGCACACCCCGCTCCATGGGCTTTGACTACAGCATGTGTGTACCACGCACCGGTCCAGGTTAGGGGCTGGATCTAANTCAATACCTAAAGGGCGGGTGGCAGGAGGATGGGGCCAGGCTCTGCTGAGTGGTGCCCAGGGACAGGACAAGGGTGATGGGCGCAAGCTGGAACATGGGAATTTCCATCTCAACATGAGGAGGAACTTCTTTGCTGTGAGGGTGGCAGAGCCCTGGCACAGGCTGCCCAGAGAGGTGGGGGAGTCTCCGTCTCTGGAGACATTCCAAACCCGCCTGGACGCGTTCCTGTGCCACCTGCTCTGGGTGACCCTGCTCTGGCAGGGGGTTGGACTGGATGGTATCTGAAGGTCCCTTCCAACCCCACCAGTCTCTGATTCTGTGATTATTTTCTTGCCTTCCTGACAGAAGTGAAACAAGAGATGGAGGGATAAAGCCCTGCGTTATGCTGCTGTGACTTTTCCTGCGTGCGCAAGTTTGCAGTGCGGCATTAGCTGTGCTGAGCTCCCCGGCGTCTGGACTGAACCATGAAAAGCAGCAATTTTCCCCCATGCAGTGAGGAGAGAGATTTGGAACAACATGGAAGCACTAAACATGAAACAAACAGAAAGAACCTTAGGAAAACAACGCTTCTTTTTCTGTTCCTGCCTTTAACCCTTCAGGCTTCTGGTGTTTATTCTGGTGATCACCCCCCTCTACCGGGCACTGGTGAGGCTCCACCTCGAGTCCTGTGTCCAGTTTTGGGCCCCTCACTCCAAGAAAGACACTGAGGTGCTGGAGCGTGTCCAGAGAAGGGCAACGGAGCTGGTGAGGGGTCTGGAGCACAAGTCCTGTGAGGAGCGGCTGAGGGAGCTGGGGGTGTTCAGCCTGGAGAAGAGGAGGCTGAGGGGAGACCTTCTCGCTCTCTACAACCCCCTGAAAGGATACTGGAGAGAGGGGGGTCGGTCTCTTCTCCCAAGGAACAGGCGATGGGACAAGAGAAAACGGCCTCAAGTTGCACTAGGTGGTTAGATTGGATATTAGGAAAAATTTCTTCACTGAAAGGGTTATTAAGTGTTGGAACAGGCTGCCCGGGGAAGTGATGGAATCACCATCCCTGGAGGTATTTAAAAGCTGGGCAGACATGGTGCTGAGGGACACGGTTCAGTGATGGTTTTGTCAGTTTTAGGTTAACGGTTGGATTTGGTAATCTTAAAGGCCCTTTCCAACGTAGACGTTCTATGTGATGGAACCTGACACTCCGGCACAGGGTCAGCAGGCTCTGGGGACAATGAGGCTTGCTTCAGATGGCAGGTCCTCTGACTCAGCAAAGTCACCCGTGTGACAACCGGGGCAGCTCGAGCCAGTCCCTCCCTTTGCAGCTCTATTAGGCAGAAACAAATTGTCCTGTGACTCTTATCATCTCTCTGTCTTGAACTCACCGCGTCCCAGAGCGCTGTCCCTGACGCCCCTCACCACGACCCTGCGCTAACAAAGACGCATGCGTTGCCATCCCCGGGAGACAGCTATGTCCCCTGGCCGGGCATGCAGGCAGAGCGTCTGCGAGGTTGCCAGCCCGGAGGAGTGATGGACACGCTGTGAGAGAAGGATGGTCTGCAGGGAGTTTCCAGCAACATGGTGCTGAGGTTGCTGCCCTGAGAAACACTCCATCATCTCCCTTGGATGCTCCCACAGCTCCTCGTCCCTAGTGTCAAAGTGACCCTCTCATATATCAGGATCCAAAACCCCGTTTCCCAGGGACAGAGAGAGAGATTAAGGCTTGGATTGATCCAAACCTCCAAGTTCAGCACTTTCATTCTATGTCAAAAAGAGTCAGCAGAGAGAAACCGGAGCCCGCAGCAGAAAATTAAGTTCAGAAGGGGTTGCATTACCCCCACAAACGTCTCCTTGTCTATAAAGGGAACTATAAAGGGACTGAGGTCACCAGGTTAGACGCAACGTTTTGTGCCATGGCAACTTTGAGGGACAGGACTGCATTTGTCCCAGCCCAAATCCCAGCCCTTTACACCAGACTGTCCACCCACTTCATGCTCCCAGCCTTTACAGATTTAAGTGATGTTACGGGGCTGCTGGAGCAAAGCTGAAGGCTTAGCCCTGACCTCTCTGGAGTTGATCAAGGGAGAAACGCATCACTTCACAATACAGGGAGGGGATCAGAGCAGATTACCCCTCAATCCTCAGCAGCCCAGCACCATTTCAGGGGATTGAGAGAATGTTATGGAGTTTAACATCCATCGATTCTTGCCTGACAAAAGGAGCAGGGAAAGAGCCATCTCTCAGAGCCCATGGGATTGCACTGGAGGAAGCAAAATGGATACAATGTGATTGAAGGAGAGAAAATCAGAGAGAAAAAGAAACACCAAAAAAAGAAACTCTGAGTGATGAAGTTAACGCTATATCCTGGGAAGTTTGAGTGTCAAACATGACCCATCCATCAGCAGCACAGAGATGCTGCACCCAAAGGTCCAATAGCTCCCTTTTCAACTTATTTTACTGGTGTATGTCCCAGAACATACACAATTTTCCCCCCAAATGCCCCTTCCAGAAACAGCTGAGGTCCCAGGATGTCCCATCCTGTTCTGAGACCTGTCACAGCAGGAAGGATGGAGGAGCTTGGAGGTGATGTGTCTGCACGTGTACACGGTGGGATGAAAGAGATGTAGGATCTCACTTTACAAGAAGTCTGCAGTAAAACCATAGGACTCTGGACCACTTCAGCCTCAGAAGGGCTCAGCCAACACACAGAGATTTCTTTAGGAACCCGTCTGACTATGGAGAGAGGCTGACATAGCTGGAGGTCACACCAAGTTAGGCTGATGATAGATCTGCTCTAGCCCCGAGGGTGATCCTGCTGCTTCTGCTTGTTAAGACACGATCCTTGCAAGTGCCAATGCTGCAAGAGAAAACCAGCACACACCTGCTCCCGCTGCAGCAAGTCCTACCTCCTCTCATCACGGCAGCTAAACACACTCCCTGCAGGCAGGCTACGAGTGCCTTGTGTGAAACACTAGCTCCAAACATAATGGGTTTGGATGCAAGATGCAGGAAGAGGGCACAGGACCAGGAGCTTTAATGGAAAATGCTTCCCTGCCAGCACAGGGAGGTGAGAGTGACTTTCTTCACCTGCCAGGTCTGGGCTGCGCTCTCAGATACCTACACCAAAACCATCCCCAGACTATCTCAAGGCGGAGGGGGGGAAATCAGGCAGAAGGCAAGTACAACCTCCTCCAGAAGTTGTAAGGCTGTATTTCTCTCTGCACAACAACCTTGCTCCCTCATATCCAAAATGTCCAAAGAACCTGCCCTGAAAAGCCATCCCCAGAAACACAACACTCACTTCTCCACTGAGAGCCCCGCTTGGCCAGGGGCAGAGGGGGGGAACGGCAACAGTTATGTGTTGACATGGCCCTGCAGCCACCACGTGTGAAGCTCTACCTCCCGCCCCAGCCCACTCTGGCGTCACTCTTACCTTCAAGCCAGTGCTCTCTGCTTCAGAACCTTTATCCACACCGGTGATGTAGATGCCCAGGGAATATTCTGCCCCTCCTCGGATCATGAGGCCCAGGGATTTTCCTTCATTCAGGACCAGATTCACCTGCAGAGGAAGAATCACAGAATGGTTTGGGTTGGAAGGGCCCTTAAAGAGCATCCAGTGCCACCCCCGGCCCTGGGCAGCGACACCTCCCACCAGCCCAGGCTGCTCCAAGCCCCGTCCAACCTGGCCTTGAACCCCTCCAGGGATGGGGCAGCCACAGCTTCTCTGGGCAACCTGGGCCAGGGGCTCACCACCCTCACAGCAAACAATTTCTTCCTGAGACCTCATCTAAATCTCTCTCTTTCAGTTTAAAACCGTACCCCCTCGTCCTATGGCTACCCTCCATGATCCAGAGTCCCTCCCCAGCTCTCCTGGAGCCCCTTTAGAGACTGGAAGAGGCTCGAAGGTCTCCCCGGAGCCTTCTCTTCTCCAGGCTGAACCCCCCCAGCTCTCTCAGCCTGTCCTCACAGCAGAGGGGCTCCAGCCCTCGGATCTGAGGAAGAACAGTCATTTACACGACGTCTGAGCATTGCATAAAACCAGCCTCTGCTCCGTGTTTCTGACAACAGCCACATCCCCCCCGCTGCCACCAGCTCTCCCACTGCAGTGGGCAGCGCACACCCTGGGACAGAGCCACTTGTGTGGATGCCTCCAGACAACTGCAGCCCCAAATGGAGCTCTAAGCCAGTGACGTCCCTGCTGCAGCTGGCTCCTGTAGCCATGCAGAGGAGCGGGACGAGCAGGTCTAGCTGCTCCTGTGGCTCCCTAGGCACGTCCATCTCCCTGTGCCCAGGCAAAGGGTCAGTGCTGGCGGCGGCTCGAAGGATGCTTTCGAGGTACGTGGCCTGCAGGGTGGGCAATGTCCCCTGCATCCCCAGAGAGCAGCACAGCTAAGCACAGGCACGGGGGGAGACACACAGACAGGGCAATTCTACCAAGGCGGGGCATTTTCCAGCGAAGCGTGGAGAACACACAACATCCGTGATTTGGGTTTGTTTCATCTTTTCCTGTTTTTCAATAATTTAGAGGCTCAAGTGGAGTGAGAGGGCAGATGACGTTGAGAAGGTGTGGAAGTCTCACTCTTTGAAAGGAAATCTTGGAAGAAAAGTGGAAGAGGATGGAATGACATCTAGGACCCAGGTAACAAATCCAGAAGTAAAGCACTGGCACGGAAGGAGGTTAATGCCTCAAGTGGGGCAAGTAATGTTATTTCAGGAGGGGTTTGGGCCTCAGGAAAGGAGACACAGCTTAGGCAAGGGCCGAGAGACCATTCCGCAGGCTGGAGCCCAGCGAAGGTGTCAGCCAGAGATGGGACTGATGGAGCTCTGCTGGATCCTGCCCTTCTCCTGGCTATTCCACTGAGGCCCAGCCTCCCGTATTAGCAACTAAAAAAGCAAGCTACAGATTTCACTCCAGTTTACAGCAAACCCCCTCAGGGTCCAGCCAGAGCTGCTGTTCAGCTCTCTGGCTGAAGGCCAGGCTGCTCAATCCCACTGCACCTCCCCTGACACCAGCCCCAGGTGACACAGGGTGACAGCGCAGCACCAAAGGGACCCTTCTGTTCCTGTTCTGCAGTCCTCAGAAAGACGAGGAGCAAACCGTGCAGGTGAAGGGCGAGGTAGGATACAAGCCCAGCTGGAACACAGGAGAGCTGTGCCCCACCGTGTCCCTTGGTGGGACAGGGGAGGCAGTGGGGGACACGAGAAGGAAATGCCAGCTCAGGAGCACTGCAAGGGTTTAGCTACGTGAGGGGCAGCACACGCGGCCTGGGAGGATTACAACCATAAACCAGAGGAAAAGTCGATCAGTGGCAGTTTTCAGGGCTCTCCTTTTACAGATGCATCTCTGGGATAGACAGGCAGCTGAGAGAAATCCCCAAAGCCCCTCGGACATGGAGGGAGCGGTGCCAGCCAGCCCCGGCTGCGCATTTCCCCTCTGCCTGCCCCCACGCTCTGCAAACAGGTGATTACACAGCAATTAACCAAGCCATCCAGACTGGGGAAATCATAGAATGATTAAAGTTGGAAGGGACCTTAAAGATCATCTAGTCCAAGCCCCTGCCATGGGCACGGACACATCCCACCGGACCAGGTTGCTCAAAGCCCCGTCCCACGGAGCCCATTCCTCTGCCCTTCTTGTGCAGCAGTGACTGCGAGGGGTCACTCCAGGGACCCCCAGAGAGGGAACCGAGAACAAACAACAAGACAAACAACACAGAGGCACAGGCTGCAGTGGGGAAAGACCCCGACAGAGCCCAGGCTGGCCCTCAGCCCCCCACCAGCCCAGCCACCGTCCCCGCGGCGGTCACTGCCCTGCGCAGATGGCAGCTTCGCAGAACACCCCACCCCAGCACCCCGCCTGCCCAAGGCACAGAAGGCACTCAGGACTCCTCTGCACAGCCGTGTGCCTTATTATCTCTAATTAATAATGCTAGGACAGCTTTTCCATCTATCCTACCCAGAACACCTACTGCGACAGATGTTTAATATTTTCCACAAACCTCTTGACAGGCTGAAGGACCAACGCAGCACCTGGACAGCTGGTTTTCCCCAGAAAACACTGGCCATGCGGCTGATTTTTGCAAGGTACGCCAAAAGCTCTCAGCCAGCTTCCCATCTGCCTTCTCCCACCCTCTCCCTACTCACGGGGCCTGACGATATATGGAAGTTCAGGTGAGAATTCAGAATGAACGAGCAAGCCTGTGTTTAGCTCCCTTGAGGGCTCTCAATTTAAAATGGCCTTTGTTCACTCGCGGCATGACATTTTCTAAATGAATAACTCTGGGGCTGTGTTGTGGTTTTTTGCCTTTGTCCCAAGTTTTAAGTCCATTCCGGAGAAAAGCAGACAGCAGGAATAAAAACAAATGAGAAAAGTCAAAATGTGCTTCACACTGGTAGACTGTTTGCGAACGGCTTTTATATTTAAAACTCTTCATTGCAGTCAAATCAAAAGCTTGCACATCTACGTAGATGGAAAAGTCATTTCTAGCTTCAAGTCAGTAATTAACCTGCCTTTCTAGAGGACGTAACATCACGCAGGGAATTCAGCCCAGCCTTCGAGAAGCTGGTATTGAAAACCCATTTTCTATCTCGGTGGTGGTGCAGCAGCAAGACAGAAAGCAGCACCGGGGCATAAATCTACCTAAGGATGACATATTGCAAAATTTTGTATTTTAAGGAACGTCTGTCAAAACAGCTTCTACTTCTCCAAGTCTGGCAACTGCATTAATGCCTGTGTTTTATGGATGCGTGAGCTAAAGGTGGGGTGATGCCCCCAATGCCCCACCGAGGCAGGCAGGATCCCAGCACGGCACCGCTGCCCTCTGCTCCCTGCGCTCGGGGAATGGCTGTACTGGGAAAGCCGGAGAGCCAGAACTGTTAGTCCCTTCCCTGCTTTAAAGCACACAAAGTGCTTGGAAACAATCCTGGGACTGAAGAATTATAAAGGAACCATAAAAAGACCTTCACGCCTCGGGCTGGAGAAGAGGACTGGGTAGTTTACCTACCCAGCAGAACGTTTGCAAGTCAAAACCAAGGGCAGTTTAACGAAAACATCATTCTGGACATAGAGGGATTACTTTATAGAACATTTCACCCCTTTTTTTTAAAGCCAGAAAAATACTCGGCTCTTCCAAAGTCCTTCTGTTTTCTTCCCATTTGTCTAATGACATTCTGGGTTTCACTTCTGCTGCAGCTTCTTCACCACACCGTGGCTATCCCTTTCAAAAATTCCTCAATGTTGAGAAAAATACAAGTAGGAGAAACATAGCAAAGTGCATGAAATCACAGATCAGGGTCAAAACAGACTGGTAAAGGCAACACTCCGGCCCACGAGTCCCTGAACAACTAATATACATGCCAGCGCTTCACTGGGGTGACCAACACAAGGGGTTGCTCCATATCAAGACATTTCCATTTCCCTTTAACATTATCCCGACAGGCTGGTAAACCGAGAAGCTGCTCTCCCTACCCCGATATCATCAGATCGAGTAAGAGATACTCCCTCTCCCTATAAACCCGACGTGCTGCTGGTTTGTTTACCCACACACCAAGCAAACCCAGGCTTCAAGAAGCAGAAAGCAATGAATACAGCCTCGAGCAACACCGGTCTGAAAGACCTTCCCGCAAACCCAAGCTGCGTGGAAAAAAATTAAAAAAAAACCTAAGCGCTACTTAAAAACATGCTGCTGCTGGCAATCCCAGAAAGTTGAGTTGTTGAGGGCTTAATTGCATTTCTTAATCAACTAATACCTACGCCTCTCTGAATAAACCCTGCGGAAACAGCAATAGAAACTCAGGCTGCTGAGAAAAGCGTGGCAGCAGCAGGGGCCGGAGATATTACCGCTCCGAGAGCACTCGGCTTATTGCCAAACTGCAGATTTAGGGAAAAGCTGAGAAATACGGCGAGCGTTCGCAGGCAGGGGGCTCGGTTTGATCAGGGTGGGGGGCGATGAGGGAGGCAGGAGTGGAGGGAAAGCTGTCGAGAGCCAAACCCAGAGATAAGCTGATTGCCGGGATGAAGCAAAGGCTGAGTCACTCCACCTTAAGGGCTTAGGGATAAGAGGGGAGGCTGTTTTCACACTATTTTCCAAGGGTCTCCTGTCCCCGAGGGGCTGTTTGCAGTGACGGGGGACACCGCAGAGATGGTGTTAGGTGGCTGCTCCCAGCACAGCATTGTCCATACCCGCTGCCATCCCCAGTCCATCCCCAGCGAGGGCACCTCTCCCACGGCGTAAGCCCAGGCACCAGACACGGCTGTGGGGTGGGAGGGAGACAGCAGGATGACAGGGAAGCATAAGCTGTCCAAGGAGGTAGCTAAACACGTCCACTGCGACCAGGCTGTTGTTTCCACTGGTTCCCACCACTGAGACTTGATCCTGCCACGATGCAAAGCACTGATTCTGGACCCCACTGGGAATCGACCCCCAACACACCGTTTCTGGGACCAAGCCCTTCTGCTTGGGCTTTTCCACTAAGGCAAGCAGGTCTGCACACATATTATTAACACTCCTGTGCAAGTCTTCTCACAGAAAAGGGCATTTTGGTTACATTTCCACTTTATGTTTCCTCCCTCCTCAATTCTACTCATGTTCTGCCACCAGGCAGAAGCTCGGAGTGAGAAGCTGTAACGTACCTCCGGCGCCAATATCAGGAGAGCCGGGATCACTCCAAGCTGCTAAATGCACAGCTGTCCTAACACCGTCGGAGAACAGCATCAGCAAGCAAGGCTGAGCAGGAGTGCTATTATTCTGTAGGGGGAACCAAGGATGTCCAAGGCAAGGTGACCCCCCCACGTATTCCCAGGCCCGGGGTAGCACTGAGGTCCCCACCTCCTCCCCTGTGCCGTACCATGGCTGTGTCCAGCCCCAGGCTACTCCCATGGGTACACCACAGAAGCATTCAGAAGACCAGGGTCACAATTTTAATTTCCATTTCAACACTGAAACATCTACTGCCTCCTGGAGCAGGAAATGAAGGAAAAAAAAATAAATGCCACCATCAATAAGGCATTTGCTCCAAGTTGATTCTTGCACGGGATTCCTTTTCTCTGGGTTTATGCAATTACCTGTTGACAGATTATATTTTACCATTACAAAAAGCACTCTCAGACAAGAATTACTCTGCATCGGTACAATTCAGCACACAGCTGCACGAGCTGCTGAGGTTTCACCCATGCCAACAGCTATTTCCATGCCAGTACTGCTGCCGTACAACAAAAACACCACTTAAGGAGGCTCGTGGGGCTCATCCTCCTCCTGCTTCCCAAGGAAGCCCCACTGGCTTATGTCGAGACCTCCTGCAACCGTGCGAGCCCAGCCCAGAGGGACACAGAGCCAGCTCACGACACATGAACTGAGAGGTCCTGGCAGCTGCAGTCACAGCTGGTCGGGGAGCTGGATCCACCACAGATGCCTCAACATCAACCCACCATCCAGGACAGGCTTTGTGAGGCCACGCTGGGGACTTTGCTGTCACAGCTACGCTGGCAGCCACCTCCAAGCATGTTTAATATTAGCGCAGCTACGGCGCTGCCTTTGGCTACACAACAGGCACCTGAGGGGCACTGATTTGCAAACAGGCTCTTCTCGGAGGGGCGTGCTGGGGCAAGCGAGCGTGTCCCACGGCTGAGAGGTGACACTCTGAGCAGGGGGACAGGCAGCCAACCACAGAAGCAGCGCAGGACAGGCTCTAAACCAAGTCCTCTCCCACGGGGCCTGATTCCCAATTCTCAGCCCCACTGCCACCGCCCTACCGGGCACTGCTCGAACTCACGCAGCGCTCCAGAGCTCTGGGGCACAATCAGCACTTTCGGGAGCTTTTTCCACTTGAAATAACTCAAGTGCTTCGAGTTAAGTCTCCTGGGACAGTGCTACAGACAGCCCCAGGCAGAAAGGTACCTTATATCCCCAGGGAACTGGGGGACCAGTGGCTCACGTCACATACTCCAGTCACCCCAGGAAACCTGCAGGCAAGTGGGGAGCTGACCACGTACCCCCCAGTAGCCTGGAGAGGCTTCTAGCTGTAAACCAAAGCAAACCCCAGCAAGGTCAGAGCAAGCAAACGGTGAGAGACACGGGGAGCTGTATCGCTTCGCACTGAAAATGTCATTACAATCTAATAGAAAGAAATCCTTCCTTATCTCTCCTGCATCTCTTATCCTTCATGCCCAAGTAGTCACCATTAGCATCTCAAACATTCAAACCACGCGATGCTATCACAGATATATTTTTTCTTTTTGTTTTTATTATAATAATTATAGCTACTTTTGACTACAGAACTGCCCGGAGGCAAGTTGGCACTCTCTTCTTTACATATATTCTCTTTCTTCTGCTGCACCAAAAGCTTAAAGGAATAAGCAGCTCCCCTGGCAATAAGCACATTAGAGCAACGACTCAGCTGATGAAATGGCGTTTCTCAGAGAATTAGCAGTCCGACCCTTGCAGAGCATTTTGCACAGTTCATCTTCTTCCCAGCTCAAGAGCACCTACAAGTTTTTGCTGGCTGACGGTTTCCAAAGCGCTTTAATGAAACAAGCTGTTGATCCCAGAAGTACATCAATGACAGTTCACAGCACAAACGGTCCTTGCCATTGTGAAAAATCTAGAAGACTTAAGCCTGATCATAAAAATCAAACCGCTGTGAAGCACAAGGAGACCGCTGGAAGCAGGTCCCATCTTTCCAGCAAGAAGGCTACATCCTCTGTTGGGATGGCACCGGGGGACTGTGACCGGTTGCAGGAGTCAGGTGGCTCCAAGAACGTTTCACCAGAGCTTTGCACTAGTGCAAGCCCTTCGTTTCACCCTTAATACTGACCACCATCACTGGTTACTTTACCTACGGGGAAGATCGGCACAGGACTCTGAAGAAACACTGGATCCGCTGATTATGACTACAGGGAAGGCTGCCCTTATCACAGGAAACTCATAATAGCAAAACGTGGGAAATGCGTCCATCTCTTCAACCTGCCACAGGCAACACAGATATGGAAAGTGATTTGCAATAACTTGCACAACCGCAGGCACATACATGCCAGCACCTCCTTCATCCTCCCATTCCCTTTAATTCTCATATCCCTTCTTATGCCTTCTCATGAGATATCATTTGTGTTAGGTCAGGTCTACACTGACTAGTTAGCCCGTATCTTAGCATTCACCCCCTGCTCATCCGCACAGAATAGCCTCTGACCCACGCTCGGTGCAAGCTGGACTTTGGCCCAGAACCCCTGACTGGGACAGAATGGTGAAAGCAAAGCCAGCCAACAGCTGACAGCCCACCAGTAACTTCCCAAAGCCCCATAATGGCTTCTTCCACAGTTGACAGCAGAGGAATCCCAGTACCCACACACAAATACGATAGAAAGCCAAGGGCAAGGAACGTGCCAGCCCGAAGGCAGCAACACCAGTTGCCTTCTGCACTAAACCTCCACTACAGCAAAGCTATCCAAGGAGGTCAGAGTGACCCATCAGCTGAAAGCCCCACCATCCTGGTGGCACACCAGTCCAGCCCATCTGCTCCACACCTCCACCCCACTGCCTGGGTGCCCACTCCAGGAAGGTTCGCACCATGCGCCAGGTCCCTCCTCCGCCAGACGGATCGGTTACACTATCACACACCCCCCCCGACAGCAGCGGTTTCCATTTCAAGCCTTTTGATAACGAATGCTTCTGCCTACAGATAAGCAAACTTGCTGAACTATGCTCCAAACCCTATCCTTTCAGACATGCAGAACAGATGTGCTGGAGGAAAAGGTAGCCAGAGAGCGGTATCTCTCTTGCCTGATGGATGTAGGATGCCTCCACCAAACTGCAATGTAACCTTGCAAAAGCTGGAAATATCACCTTAACTACAGTGGCATTGTACGTTTGCTGAACTGTAGCAACGCATTAACAAACTTGCTGCTTTCCATCGCTTCAGCCTCCCGCTGTAGGGCTGAAGTCTGATCTCTGCCGTACTTTCCCAAACAGTGCTTGTTTGAAAGCTTTTGCATATGTATTCCAGGACATTCAGATCGATTAGAAATAGGAGAGAGGCAGGGGGAAAAAAATAACCAACTAATCCCCAGCCCTTCCCTCGGAATGTAAAACCATCCAGAAATCAAATAGCCCTTGGGAGTACCTGTCAATTCTGCTTGACTGGGCTGAATTAACCAGGGATATGTTGCATTTATTTGCATGATATTTGTGAACAGAATAACCCCAGTTTAAACAGTTAAATATATAAATATATCTACACATACAAATAAAAAGAGAAAAAAACTAGAGGGCAGGCTGTTGCCGTGCTCTGGGACATGCTTTTATCTCTCGATGGTACACAGTAAGTCAGGACAAAGCGATTCAGCTAATCCATACCCTGAAGCATGCGTTCAGACAAATGACACGGGCAGTCACACCAAATAACCCCTCCCAAACCTACCACCCAGGTCAGGCTCTCCTCACCTCCTCACTGCCAGCCAGCCTTTGATCACAGTGGGCCTTTTCTCTCACCGTCAGCTGGCAAAGCAAGGTACCGCTGGAGTGGCCTTGGTCATTTTAAAAGTTGTATCCAGTACTTTTCTCTTGTTGGCCTTACAGATGGGAAGTCAGGAGCGGAGGTTATTGCAACATGCATAGCAAGCCTTGCACATCGACACCAGTAAGCAAGGCAGTGGGGAGGAACTGGGTTTGGAGGCAGGCTCTAGGCAGTGCAAGGAGTGGAGGGGTCAAGGTGCTGTTTTGAGCAACCTCGGGTCCCACCGGTGCTAACAGCTTCTGCTGAAAGCCCTTCTGAACCACTGAGCCAGCAGGCTACGGAGAAAGGTGCATCATCTTTGTGGTCAGCAAGGATGGAGGCCCATTAACAGGGCAAGGAGAAGGCCTGCAGGCAGCGCCGAGAGCTGCGCTACAGCAGAGCGGGAGGCACATCGAGTGACACAAGAAGACTAAAGTAGCAGAGGGAGCCAAGGGCCATCACCAGAGCTGCGTGGGGATCCCAGCACTGAGACAACACACAGCTGACAGCTTGTTAGAAGCGCGGTACACGGCCAGCGTGGCAGGACAGGACCAGCAGAGTGACCAATGTCACTGCTGACATGCCATGGAGAAGCAGTGCCAGGACAAGATTGAATACTGCCTGTTCTCAGCATCACATCTTTGCACCCCCATTTCTGTGAGCTTCAAATAGTTCCTGCAACTGTCATTGACTCTCCCCAGGTTAAGAGGGGGGGCCTTCAGCCCCCTGCCCCGGGGTCAAAGCACAATCCTCCACTACCAGCAGCGAAAGGGCTGCCTGATTGTGTGAAGTAGCACCAAGGAATGGAAGAACAAGCTGAGATTTTGGAAGAGCCAGGCAGAGCACGAAGCTCTTCACCACTCCTCACACCCGGTCAAAAGGTCCTGAAGCCAGCAAGCCACAAGCTGGTAGCACCACAAAGACCGGGCATCCCACCCAAGGCTGGCAAATCTATCCAGTGCTCTGCAAGCGTGCAGAGAGGTGTCACGGCCATAGCACCAGAGAAGCACAGCTCAGAACAAGGGCAGCCACTTCTGTGAGCCAAGGTCCTGCAGCCCTGCTCAGCCGGAATGGTGCCACAGGGGGCAACTTGGAGCTGGGACCCCTCACACCTTGAGAGTGAGTGTATCCAACAGCAGCCAAGCCCAGCATGGACGCTCTTCGAAGTTTCACGTGGCCTTCACTCAACTTGGCTTCATTCCCTTCCAAAGCAGATTAAGCTACGGTAATTAAAGCTCTTTTAACTTGCAAAATTCAGTTGGATTCATTTTCCTGTGCAGCCCCTGGGAGCCAGCCCTGACGAGCTCAGGAGCAGCAGAGAGGAGGGTGCTGTGGTCTGATGATGGGTCCATGCAGCAGCTGAGCTGCCCAGAGACAATTAGGGCACCTGCAATCTCATCTCCCTGGGGACTGACGGGAAGGGGCTGTCCAGGGCCACGCGAAGCTCAGGCACTGGGCAGGGATGCCTACAGCTGCAGGCTTCGAAGCATTTCATGGCGATACACAGCAAGGAGTAAAGGAACAATACGCAGAGAAACACCTCCTACCTACAGCTTCAAAGAGCGGCTGCCTGCTGTATCAAGGTGACACTGAGTGGTAGGGGGTGAGGGACACCAGCGAGGCAGCAGTGGCTGCTTTTCTCTCCTCCTTAAAGTGAAAATAATGGGCCCTTCTCCCTTGCGGCCCACATGAATATTTCATCAAACTGCCTCATCCTCTATTAGATTTTTGCCTCTCTGGCTGAGGCGGGAGGCTGTAGCTTACAGATCCCTCCACAGCCTTTCCAGGCAGAGCTGAGGACATTTTGGGCATACACTCAAAGCGCTGGGGACAACCAGAGGTGTCTCAGGATAACATGGTGCAAATGTGTCAAGGCTCCAATCAACTCTGTGCCTTTGGGAAGCAAGCACCCTGCTCACCCATGACAGTATTTAGATATCCCATGAATGCCGGTGAGGCAACACCATGTCCTGCTTGTACTGGACAAACAGGTTCCCGATCCATCCCCACGGAGAACAGAGAACGAGCAGAGTCTGCCCCTCCAGCCCGTGCCTCACCACAAGGGCATCTGAGCACCGCTCCTCTGCACCTACAAGTCTCTAGGTCTGTTTGGGCACGGGAAGCAGGAGGGAGAAGAACCACTATATTCCTGAGATCAGATATCGCAGTTGAACGTACCCTCTGCTGGCTTCTCTTATAATAAGGCCTGTTCCAAAGGAGGGCGGGCTCGCAGTACGAGGAGAGGACTGGAATTAGATGTGCTGATACGCTTTCCTCTCCGTTAAAGGCTCGAGATCCAGGCCCTGCTGGAGCGACCAGCACTGGCCACCGCCAGCTCCCCTGGGTACCGTTATGAAAGCTATTCCATTTCCTTCCCTGCTCCAGACGTTTTATTTTATAGCATTTTAAGAAGAGGAAAAATTGGTTTTTCACTTAGACAAAACTGCTAAGAGACCCAAGAAAACCTCACAAAAACACCTGGAGGAAAGATCTGAAAAGCAGGAAGAAGGGCAGTAATGCACTCTGAGATCTGGCCCTCCACATCCACGAGCCCTCCTGAACGTAACATCTATGTCAGCCTCCAAATGACCGCGGGAAAGCTACAGACCTAGGGAGAAAACCAGGATCCAGTGCATCCTAAAGGAGAGACGGGCCACCCCAACAGAGGCCAGAACCACACAAAGATCATTAAGGTAACGAAGAGGGTGACCGCAGGCAGCCCCCCGGGCTGCGGCTGCCCTCCTTGCTCACCTTTTTCTCATCGCCCTCTTGCAGGAGCTGGAGGTGGCTCCTCTTCTCGCTGTCCTTGCGGAGGGAGCTGTTCTGGTGGTGCGGCAGGCCCGTCGGCGGGGACACGCTCCGGCCCTGGGGGTCCACCCAGGTGTAGATGTGGTTGGTGACATAGCCCCCTGGGATGCGGCCCACCGAATGTACAGACAGGTTCAGCTTCTTGCAGCCTTTCAGTACCTGGAAGACAAGCCAAGGAGAGGAGGGGGTTAATGCCTACAGAGGGAGAAGGACAATCTGCCTTCGCACTCTGGGGTGACATGGCGTTGAGGTTGAAAGATCTCAAGCCACTCTGCAACCACCAACTGAATGACTGAGCTACACAAAAAGCTAGTGAAAGCTGGAATTTTTCTATTCTCTCCTGAACAGCAACAACTGTTTTGGCAGAGCTGCTGCTGCCAACAGAGAAAAGGCGCTCTCCCCATCAGCCAGGGAAAGAGCAGAGTGAAGCAGAGTACAGGGGACAAGGTGGGTGGTGACATGCCAGGAGGAACCCCAATACAGACAGAACTTGAAACTGAGCAGTTTCTGCAGCTTTGGAGAGGACTCAGAGCGGGACGGGGATGAATGCTGGAGAAGAGCAGCACCACCGGTCCCTACAGCTCGGCCCCAAACTCTGCCATTGGAAAAGCTCCTGATGCCTTCAGGGAACATTGACAACACTCCCACAAATTCAGCCTCTGTTGCCATCTCATTACCAGCTGCCTTCCCCAGCACAAGCAGTCAATTAATGAGTACAATAATTATTAAACATATACATATATTTAAAACAGCATGCACAGAGATGATCTTGGGACCCAGGTAAGATGATCTGCAATTGCTCCTCTGCTTCTCCAGATTCCACTGTGAGAAGCTGGCATATGCTTTATACTAAACTTAAACTGACATAAAGTAGTTCTCCCAGGGGACAGCTGTAAGCACTGATCCCTTCTGAGACCTCAGGAACATCAACACTCCAGATCTGCTCTCAGAAAGGAGGTGCTTTGGGTTTTTTTCCCATATATACATCCTTTTGATGAGTTGCTCCCGCAAGGTCTCCTCTCCCCACTGAGCAGAGAAGCTGCTGAGCAAAGCTCGTAACCGGGAAGAACTAATACCGACAGCTCTTCGGTAAAGTGTAGTATCGGCAGTAATACCGGGCTGGCTGGATCCCAGGTCTGACCTGGCAACACTCCTGTCCCTCCCTGCCAGAGCGACAGAGAATCCAGCTTGCCAGCTCCCAGTTCAGCATCTCCATCACATACAGCTATTTGGCTGCAAATTTGTCGCTTATTCCCAAGGTCATCACGTGCCTGGAGAACTTAAACAAGGATTGCAAAACCAACAGCCCCATCAGAACAACCGCAGAGCACTTCAACATCCTGGGGTGCTCACTAACTCCATTATCTGTCCCCTTAGCTTCCCCGGTCCCTCAAGCACATCACCTGCTGACGTCTCTTCTCTCCCTGCGAGCCCATAGAGCCCAGCCTGACCAGCAGACAGGCAGAGGTGCTCACCACACTCCAGTCTTGCTGCCATCAGCCCAAGTCCCACTGGATGGAGCTATTTCTGAGCCCACTGCCCACCCCAGGGTACCGCTTTTAAGTGGCCACCATGGCGTGGGGGCCCCATCCATGCTTCAGGGCACAGTTCAGCTTCCTGACCCACATCAGCCGCCAGGCAGACAGGCTCAAGATGATCCGAACTCCAGGGCAACGAGTTGGGGGTGGCAGGGAGGCTTCTCACCTACCTTGGAGCTTCCAGTGCAGCGTGACCCCTATGAGATAGCGTAGAGCCCCCCGCAAACATTCTCCATTCAATCAAACTACAGCCGTCTCTATGAAAACCTCTTTTAAACCTGCACAACATCATTTACTTACCTAGGTACCAAGACAGCAAACAACACTGGCAGTCCCATGGGCAGTCTCATCTCTGAATGAGGCTGCAACTCCTCATTAAGCACAGGCAAATGATGAGGATAATCAGCAACTCATTCAACCGTACAGGGTTACAGTCCTCCCTCTGCCACAGAAACTCCATGTGATCCTAACTGACGCCCACATTCCCACCCCCTTCCTCATCTCAATTGAAAGAGCCGGCTCTCTTTGCACTGATCCTGAGCATTCCTCACCTGTGTGTGTTCATACGATGCCTCAAAGCCAGCTGCTGAGTGTCACTGTCATTTAAGAAAGGAGTAAAGGAAAAAACTCTGAGCTGCGACTGTGTCACGGGCACGCACAGAGCCCTCCCTGAGCTGCTCTCTCCCCTGCTGCACTGCATTCACTGCCACCCTGTTCCCACACAGGTCTCCTTGGGACTGACACAGGGATCCCGTTTCCTCCCTCACTGAGAGCATCCATCCTGGCAGGGGAGGGGGGACCAAAGATAACTAACTCTCCAGGGTTTCTAGCATGCAGGAGACACCAGGCAAGGAGAAGTGACCGTGCTCCGCAGTGTGAGGACAGGGCATTGGTGGTCACTGAGGGCTGGCAGCAGGCAGAGCACTGGCTGCTCCCATCCTGCCTCAGCTAAATGTCATCCC
This sequence comes from Rynchops niger, assembly GCA_013400035.1. Taxonomy (NCBI): domain Eukaryota; kingdom Metazoa; phylum Chordata; class Aves; order Charadriiformes; family Laridae; genus Rynchops; species Rynchops niger. Next base: position 12,283 of record VXBH01003057.1, on the reverse strand, counting down.
CTGCAGGAGCAGGACCAGCAGCAGAGGTCTCTGAGGTACAGTAAAGATCCCAGGGATGAGAGGCCAGAGATTTACAAGGGATGTTTTATGTCCCCCTGCAGCTCCCTTGACAAAGCCACCAGGAGATGGGATCTCAGTCAACAGGGTGATGTTTTATGCATGAAGGTGACAGCAGAGAGCCAGGAGGCAAGGAGAGCAGCCGTCTGGCTTGGGGCAGCAGGCTGGGCCAGGGCAGCCTTGGTACAAGATGAGACAAGATGAGGGAGTGAACAGAAGCCGGCAGGGCCTGTTGGGATGTTGCTGGTGAGAGCATCTCCCTGCAGCGACCAGGCTGGTGACACTCTGTGTATCCCTTAATGCATTTACTGAGGCTCCCACCAGTGGAAGTGGTGTGGTGGCCTTGCGGGGACACGCTGGGTCAGGAGCCCGTGGGAAGGGCCTGTCCCTGCACTGCACAGCCTTTGACACCTCTTCTGCTGAGGCCGGTTCCCATCTGACACACAAAATCAACCCCGCTCTGACCTGCGGGGCTTAACCCGTCTCCACCCAGCTCCCAGAAGCCTACAAGCATCCGCTGGGATCCCCAGCACAGCCACCATGCCAGCAGAGCCAACAGCCTCCACTGCCTTTTTCTGCTTACCATCCCTGTGCTTTAACAGCGTGTGGCCTTTAGAGCAGGAGCCAAAAAAACCTTTAGCTGTTACAGATCCTGCCATAGTAAGTAGCTTCCCATTGTTCAGCGCCTCAGTTTCCCTGTATTGAGGCTGAAAAATCATCTTCTTTGGGAAAGAATGCACAGGCAACCCCAACAGCAAGTGCCCTCCAAGCTGGTTCATCTGGATTTTCCACGCAGGCACAGAAGACAGACCCAGAAGGCTTTCTCACCAAGCAGCTCCTCCCCATTGCACCCCTTCAGTTCTGCTAATACACGTTTTCATCAGGCTCTCGGTAGCTTTCAGAATCTGGAGGAAACACGGTTGATTTGACATCCCAAAGAAGTTTGCAGGCAATTTTCTCATCCACTGAGCACGATTATCCAGCACCTCTGGCAAGTTGGCAGCACACAATGACTCTCTCCTGCCAGCTGTTCTTCAGGTCGTTATGAACTGCTTTGGGAGAAGCCTCCCTCAAAAGGATGCTCTAGCCCCAAAACTGGCTCCTACGACAAATCCAAGCGAGTGGAGCATTTGCCATAAACTTCTTAATACCATCTTGGTCCTGCCTATTTTTATTGCTACAGCACTGGGATACAGAGTAGATTTAATGGGGCCATTTATGCCTGCTACTTTATGCCACTGGGCCAGGATCTTGCCCCCCCACTTTCCAGTCGAGGCAAGGCTGAGCGTGGGTAAGCCAGAGAGCTGCAGAGGCTCCACCAGCACCACTCCGCCCCAGTTCAGTATGCAGCTGGGTGCTGGAGTACCCAAGGAAACCACTTCAGAATGAGAATTGAGGTGGAAGTCTGGCCTCTAATAAAAGAAAGTGCTTCGAGTGTAGAGGTGCTGCAAAAATGGAAATCATTAATAGCCATCCAAGGAGGCAGGAGCAAAGGTTAATGGGCTGAGCTGGAGAGGCAATGGGTGTCTCTGCAAGACCTCAGGGACAAATTAGTGCTAGGGGACGATGGCAACTGCATTACAAACAGGCGACTCAGCAGCTTGGGCAGGATGGAAGGTTTTCAAGCCAAGGATGCAGCAACAAAGCCATTCATCCCAGGGAGAGGAGGCGGTCAATGTCAGGGCATGGGAGAACACAACAGCCACTGCTGCTCACCAGAGCCAGCTCTGCTCGCCTTAGACCCCTCCTCAGCAAGAGCAGAGCCTTGTTCTCCAGGGACACGGTGCAGAGAGGAGTCCTGGCATCCCCTGGGAGCAGCCAGGGGCCTGGGCAGCCTTTGTGATGATGGACAGAACACAGATACAGCCCCTGGCTGGAGCTCTGCACTGCCAGGACCACTGCATGGGCTTCACTTCCCTCTCCCATGAGGGGGAGCTGGTGCTGGCTCTCCTAAGCCAGCTGGGAGCCCCAGGACATGGGTGACACCAGTCCTGGATGGGCAGATTCAAACCAGTACCCAAAGGCAGATCCAGCCCTAAGAGTCCTCATCCTCGTCCAGCTGTCCCAGCAAGCAGGATTATTCTCTCCTCCATTTCATTTTAATTTACTCAGAACTGGTGAGAAGGGGCTAACCGGCAATCAGAGGTGCTAATTACTGACAGAGCAGGGACCCACACAGGCGGCTTCTTCAACACATCTGCCCCTGCCATCGCACAGGCATTTTGGCCAGCAGGGACCACATCTACAGCATTTTCCAGCTGATCTCCCTGAACATCGAGCAATCAGCAGGAATTATTTTCCAGCCCTACCACATTGACTTCTCCCACACTGCGTATCCACCCTGGCTTCCTGGAATGTGTTTGTAGAGGGTCCCAACACCCATCTGAGCACAGGCTTTTGGCCAGCTGCATTGGCTCCTTGGTGGAAAGTGTTTCCACCACTGTACCCTGTAAGCCTTCAGGCTGCTGGTCCCTGTGCCTGGCAGCTTAACTGCTGCTCGAACATTGAGCACTTTGCTTTTTCCCCCGTCCCAGTGAGGTTCCACCATGCCAGCAAGCTGGCACCAGGCCACTGACCTCGATTTTGCTGTCAGCCTTACTTACACGGCAACAACAGCAAGCGAGAGGGCCAGCACCTGCCCACATGAACAATGCACGTCCCACGAAGCAGGTCATCTCCACTCCCTGGGACAAAAGGAAAAGGTTTTCAGGCCAGAGTTTTCATCTAACATCAAAAGCGTGGGACCCATGGAGGCTCTGGATGGGAACACTACAAGGGAGAACTTTTCCCTCACCGACACACAAGTTGTCTCGTGTCCAATGATGGCAGAGGTATCACCACAAAAGCAACAGCATAATTCACCCTGCGAACTCTTTGGAAAAATGTGTTATTTGATGGGCATGCTAAACCTAACCCATTTGCAGTGGACCATTAAATAAAATAATTCCACCTCCTTAATCCCCTCTGCAGAGCCGGGCGGTGCAGACTGCATCTCCATTGCCTCTCTCAAACAAACCATTTCAGGGACTTGCTCCGTGTTGTTCAGTGCTGCTGTGTTTTGCTCCAGACTCAGATAAAATTTGGCTTTGCCCCATCTATAATGCGTTTGAAGACAGTGGTATGAAATGTTTAATGCTGGCACCACAGTGCGCGAGTGTACCTGCTAGAAAACAAGCTTAGGGAAATTATTTAGTTGAATCTGGGGGTCAGTGCCAAAACATTTAGCAAAAAACCAGTCACCAATTGCCTAGAAATACTATTAGAAGAAGCAAGCGCCAGAGAGAAGGGCAGGTTGATTCCATAAGGCCACTGATCCTCTGACAACACGCTATTTAATTATCTATCAAGTCCTTTGAGAGTGAAGTAGCTTGCTTAAAACAATAAAAAAAACCCACAGAAATGCACATCTCCTGTACCCACAGTTATCACCTTTTAAAAAAACCAAACCCCAAACCAACACCCAATACAGAATGTTCTTTGCTAAGATCAAGCCTGACAGCTGCCACCCTTCCCGAAACCTGCCTGCGCCAGGCCATTCTTGCCCAGCACGTCTCACATTACCGAAGCCTTTCCTCTCCTGCCCTCAGAATTTTCCCCTTGCTCTTTCCACTTCTCGAGGACGCTGAAAGGTTGAAGGCTGGGTAAAAGCACCTTCCAGGCCTTCAAAAATCCCCCCCCAGTAGGAACACAGATGTCAGAAATCAATGGCAATTAATCACCAGTATTATTCTGGCAGCCTGAATAAAATATGTGTCTCATACGGATACAGCCCACTCACTTACCTTCGCCACTAATGAAATGAGCAATCTATTCCAATTCATTCCTTTAGTGGGTAGATCACAGTTTGATACAAGAAGCATTAACTATGAGCCATCCTCCCCCTTGCTACAGACGCAAGCTGTTTTCTTCCGGCAATAATAGACTCGCCAGAGCTGTTTGGCTTCTCGGGCTGCTCAGATAATGGGCAGCCCAGCACCCGCTCCATTTGCAAGCTGCAAAGGTCAGTGTGGAGGTTATCCATCATTGAAGTACCACGCAATTGTGCGCCAAGTCCCCAAAAAAAAGTAAGGCACAGAACTTGGGGGAAAAAAAAAAAGCTGCAAAACAGAAAGAAATGCAGAGATACCACAGGAGGGAGGCAGAGGGAGCTTTTACAGCACACTCCAGCACCACAGAAGGGAACAATTCACAGAATCATAGAATGGTTTGGGTTGGGAGGGACTTTAAAAATCATCTTGTTCCAACCCCCCTGCCCTGGGCAGGGACACCTCCCACCAGCCCAGGTTGCTCCAAGCCCCGTCCAACCTGGCCTTGAACCCCTCCAGGGATGGGGCAGCCACAGCTTCTCTGGGCAACCTGGGCCAGGGGCTCACCGCCCTCACAGCCAAGAATGTCTTCCTCAGATCTCATCTAAATCTCCCCTCTTCCAGTTTAAAACCAGCACCCCTTGTTCCATCGCTCCCCTCCCTGATCCAGGGTCCCTGCCCAGCTTTCCTGGAGCCCCTTGAGGGACTGGAAGGGGCCCCAAGGGCTCCCCGGAGCCTTCTCTTCTCCAGGCTGACCCCCCCCCGCTCTCTCAGCCTGTCCTCCCAGCAGAGGGGCTCCAGCCCTGACAAACTGGCAGAACTTTGTCTAACCACTATTTCCTGCCCTGTCCTGGGGAAAACTCTGCCCAGTTCCCACTGGACCCAGGTAGTTTTAAGCCCATGGGCTCAGCCAGACTAAGCCAAGCCATCTCAGTGCCAGCGGGAAGGACGAGGCTCCCTGTGTCTATGGAGGGGAAGGGGCTGCAGGGGCAGGACTGCGAGAGCTTTTCAGGGAAATTGAGCCCTATCAGCTAAATGGCTCCTCTGCCAGCAGGAAGGACAGAGCAGAAGACAAGCAGAGACGCTGCCTGCCTGTCCCCAAAGGCTTGCTCCAGGCATCCTTTGCAGGCAAAACAAATATACGACTATTACAGCTCCCACTACACACCTTGGTTAAGGCTGAGTTTGCCAAGTGCTGTACAAATGCATAGGGACTGTCCCCAGACTGCAGCCTGTACCTGTAAACAAAGTGCTTTGGATCAAGCATATCCCCTCCCCATCTTGCCTGATAAGACCAGGAAACTGGCTTCTGTGCCGAGGAACCAGGACCCTCGTCCGCACCAACATATGCCAATGCCTTGTCCCTGTGCGGGGAGGAACGCGTGGCTGGGGCAGGCGGGAATGAAGAAAACTGGTACAAGGAAAAGGTGACGCGGAGGCAGGTGGAGAGAGAAATAGATAGAAGAAGGGATGAAGGGAAGCGGCGGCACTCCAGATGGAGCGCTGGGTGAGAGAAACCAGGGAGGAAGCACAGCGGAGGGGATGGAGGGTGCGAAATGGCCCCCCTGGCAGGAAGAGAAATAGGAATTGCAGGAGGCACAGTCCAACCTCTCCCCATCTCCCAAGGCAAAGGTGACAGCAGTTTGGCTTTCAAGTAGTAGCACTTATGCAAATAAATGCAAATTGATGCATAATTATGGTGATTGCACACAGTTAGCCCCAAGGCATCAGGAAGCCCATGTCCCTTTCACCTGGAAAGGTCAAATGAGATCTTAGCTCCCAGGCCGTCTCCCTAACCTGACGGAGGGCTGGCACCCCATCACTGCGGCAAGACAACGGCCCTGTCACCTCCCACCCCCTCAACACCGGTCACTGCCCTGCGTATCCCTCCGGCAAGTCCAGGACCCTTTTAAAAACAGCAGGAAACTCCACATAGCTTTATTTCAATGGAAATCTGTTATGCGCTTTATGGGAGGCTGTAGAGGAATCTAGATTAAAGCATTCCTCTCCTGCTTCCTCTTGTCTTCTCTTTCCCCTCCACACCAAACAGTGCTGGAAAACTACCATGAGAATCACCATCAACTAGATATGGTTAGTTACTCGGTGGAAAAGCTAACTTTGAAAGAAGCAATGGGGGGAAAGAAGCAAGACACTTGACTATGCACCAGCCCTGCCAGCTTCCCCTGCCAGCACAGCCCACCCCCGAGAGGCTGGGATGCAGTTTCTGATCCAGCAACAAGAAGCTGGCAGGAGCAGAGTTCCTCCAGGCTGCCCGGCTCCCTGCTTTGCCTCTATTTACCAAGCCTTTGGCGGTCCATGACAGGGAGAATTCACAGAGCACCCAGCCAAAAGAAACTCAGCCGAATCATTTTAGCAGGCACGTTGTCAGTTTAGGCGAGGGGATTTAGAGCTGAATAATTCTCCGAGCAGATGTAGCATTGAGGAAGGTGCCCATGAAAAATCCATTGTCTCCCCTGAGGACAGAACAGAGTAAAAGAGATTTTAACTCACCAGCTACGCTGCACACTAACGCTTCTGTTTTCTTCTAATGGACACGGGAAGGAAAGACAGGCTTTTATCTTCCAGGTTAACCTATCTATTTCTCTACTGAGGCAAAACTGTTTATTTACAAGAACTAAATAACATTTATGCTCCAAGAACTCAAGGATGCCCTAACAATACTAACCCTGACGAACAAGCCAATACTGATGCCGAGTACCATCATCCTTGCATTATGAAAAGAGGAGAGATTAAGGACCTCATTCTAAGCTTTCGCATCAACATAATGTCATTTGATTTCATTAGGGCTGATTGTGATTTGCTGGTGTAATGAAGGGAAACAGATGACTAAGTAAGTTGCCCACTGAGGGAAATCAGTGGCAGAGCAGCAAACATAACCTACTCCTCACTCCAGTGCGACAGCTAAACCCCCATTCCCACAGACACGCTCTGCACCTGCGAGTTCACCCCACTCCAAGTTACACGCGATATTAATTTGATCAGCCTGGATGAGCTCGCAGTGACAACGGAGCATCACCTCTCAGCCTGCAGTTGGCCCCTCAGTACTAGGCCAGGTCCAGCACTCAAACCTGGTTGTCATCAGATCTACCTGTGACACTAAAATCATCACTTGCCAGACCTATGCTGTCACTGCCATAAGCCCTTCCCTTTAAGAAGCATTAAAACTAATTTCAAATGCCTCCAAGTCCTAGATTGACCTTTTTCCTGGGGAGAGATCATGGTGACTTTACACTTCCCACCCTCTCCCTCTGAGCTCAGCTGGCGATCGAAGTTAAAATGGAAACTGCTTGCAGGACAGAAAAGCAGAGCAGGAGCCTGTGACAGTACACAGCACCTGCGTTTTAAGCTGTAGGTGCTTTCTTTGTGTGCAGATTTTGTTTATTTATTTCTTTATTTCTAAGCAGAGCCAGAGACCAAGGAATAGGTGGCCACTCTAACTCTTGGGGGAGATGCTAGTCACATCCTTCTTTTCCCTGCTCCAGCTACCTGAGATCCCTTGGGAAGGGGAGAGGTTCCTAGCTTCTGGATCAGCCGGTTACTTCTAAAAATACAGAGACACGGAGATAAGCAAGCAGGCGTTTAAAGAAACAAGCCTGATATCTTTACAGAATCAGGGAATCGATGTATTGCTTTCACTCCTCGTTCATCTCAACCATGACTACGTGATGGTCCACAACTCCAAGTACTTGGAAGGGTTAAAAACCAGCCAAAGAAACCAAGCTGCATTCATTCCCGATAGCTGACAGTACAGTGGTGATGACTGACTACAGCAAATCAGCAGTCTCAGATAATGCTATTCAATTAATCGGGCATCACAAGAAACAGTGAAATGAGATTTGCTTTCTTGTAAGCTGCCTGGAAGATAAAATTGCTCTAAATATGCTTCCAAGGCTCAGGGCTGCATGTCTCTCCTGTCATTTCTCAGCAGTCTTTTAGCAATACCCCAGGCACTCAGAGCACAGGCAGCTGGAGCCCTTTCTACCTTGTATGAAATATTACAGTCTCTGAAGAGATCACCTTGTTTGCCATCATTAAAGTTCAAATGAAGAGAACATAAAAAGAATTTTAATCGCCTTTTAATTCTTTTTAAATGCCCACTTGGCACTATCAGAGCAGGAGATGGAAAGGCTGGTTTGGAAGGAGTGAGCAGGGAGCTGGAAGTGGCTGGGGATGCAGCGCGATGTCCCTCCACGGCAGGCGAGCCTTCCCGGGCAGGGCTGCAGCAGGGACGGAGAAGTGGCAGAGCACGGCACCGAATTCCGGAGACCTTTGCCTTGTCCAGAACTCATCTGCCTCATCACAAGCTTTCCCCGGCAGCAAAACCCTCAGCTTCTCTCCAAAGCCACTCAGAAGAACCCAAAATAGCGGACTGGAATTACCCCAGTTCCTTCAGAATAAACCCGATAGGAGTCTATTGACTTTGGCAAAGCTACCACGGATTTACACCAAGGTGAAAGAATTACACTCCCTAAGACCAATGCATACAAATTAGTCTAGTTTTGGTGATTTTGATCAAGCTCATCCAGATTTGCCCAGCTGTCAGCACGAACCGAAAGGCACAGCAGGGGAAATGGTGGAATCGGTGCCGCTCTTCTGAGGCTGGCGTAGCTCATTAAACCAAATCCTCAATCAGGAATGATCCCTCAGAGTCATGATATTTTACACTTTCTCTTCTTCCCTTCCTCCCTAAATTATTTAAAGGGCATAAAAACCTACTGCAAAGGAACAAAAGTAAAGCGTGGAGGAGAAAGGGAGTGTGAGTTTAATACAAACCCCAGAAGAGAGGGGAGATACCTCCCTGTGTAACATTTTGATGGCCTAAAACCACAAGCACCTCAATTTTAGCCACTCTAGACAAAATATCACAGCTTACCAATACAAACTTCCAGCACCACTGCTACAGTATCAACTGTGTGCTATACAGCAAGGCTGACGAAAGCCAAGCAAGCTCTAAAAATATAAGAGATAATACAAACTTCTCCGCTTACACCATAATTCAAATTACAGTGATCTTTTGCTAAAGTGCGCTCTTGAACGCCGCAATGATAGAGCTATAATTGTAATGGAGTCATTTAATTTTGATTTGGATGAAACAGAGAGCACGAAGCAGACAAGGCATAAAACTTCGCTGCTCACATAAAGGTTACGAAGCTGGTCATTAAGTGAATTGATCTGGAGTGCTTAGGTAATCTTGTCATTTAAGTCAGAATTCTATTTTTTATGTAATTTATACTAAAATATCTACAAACCCCATTGCACCGGTCACAGGCCACCAGTCAGTTTTCAGCTGGGACAGCATGCAGCTCGTTACTTTTGTCTTCCTTGCCCAGTATCGTGGCAGTTTTCATTTGGTGCCATGATTCCACTTTTGGTACATCATGGCTCTGAGCGATGCCTGAAAACACAAGGCAGAAGAGAGAAATTGCTCCCACCCCACAGGCTGTGCCTCTCCTCCTACAGAGCAGTGCTGGAAACGGCTGGGGTACTCCTGCATGGCCAGGCACGCATGAAGAGAAGGCAATTGAGCTATCACGATTTGTAAAATGAACGCAATAACTACGGTGTGAACACTCTCACAAAATTATACAAGTTAAGAGTGTGTATTTATGCGCTGCTCTATCTAAAAAGCTGCCTCACTGCCCGTATTCACAGCTGGGCATCTCCGAGCACCCCGACAGCCACAAAGTTGATTTCTGGTTCAGTAAGTTTGTCATGCTCACCCAGGAGAACGCGATGTGCCTGGGAGCAGGGGAAGAGTCTTCCCCATCTCTGCAACCGTCTTATGCCCTGAAGAACAAGCTTTGACAACTTCTCTCACAACAACACATTCTGCATATTATGAATAACAACACCGTCCTAGACAGACAGCTTCTCGCTGCCGGACAGTCAAGATGGAAGCGCAGCACGGGAACGTGCTCCTGCTCAGACAGATGGAGAGCCAGCCCATCACCGCGCACACAAACGGGAGCTGTGCTTTAATCAGACAGCTTCTGACAGAGAGTTCACATCTACTCGGCTAAAGCAGGCAGACAGCATTTAGGAGATTGAGCTACGCAGACGTGGTTTTGTATTAAGACTCTCTCTGCTCACCTTTGTATTTGCTCACTCTATATTTGATCCTGAGTAGAGCATATGCAGAAATTCCAGGACCAAACCCAGCTCCTGCTACAAGCCCGTTTATCCAACATTTCCCTCTCCACTGATCCACAACAGAGCATCCTGCAGGATGGCAGGACACGGTGAGGTTTGCTCGGCTCGAGGAGACCAGATCACAGGCAGAGACCTTTGCAGAGCTGTTAACACTTACATCTAGACTGAGCCCGAGATCCTGGGTTTCAAGGGGAACCAGAGAACATAGGGCCAAGCCACCCTGTACATCACCCCCTCTTGTCCCTGCAGCTCTGACACCCTGCACGATGTCCAGAACATTAGGCTGAGGTGTTTGTATCTTCACCCCGGGGAAATCCTCTGAAGGCTGCCCTTCAGCATTGCTGCATGCGATCCGCTCTTCATTTCCCCACCTCCCAAATGCAGAATATAAGGACAAATTAGCCCTTACTTAATTTTAAAATCTCCAAAGGAACTCTTATACTGTAAATCACCCTGCCACTCTTCCCAAGGAAAGTGTTTCTACCACCACTACACGTGTCACAAACCCCTTTCCCAGATCTAACGAGCGCAGGAGCTCTAGAAGATGCCAGTACAACTGGGTGAGGGATGAAACTGTTGTTTAAAGAAGTCCAGCTCGCAAGCCGGCAATTTCTCAGCTTCTCTTTCCTATCAGGATCACATTAACAAAATATAGCTCTTGTCACAGAACAACCCCTTGGCAAACTGCAGCCTACAGGAATTATTTCTGTGCAGGAAGCACTTAGTTTCACTCAGTATTAATTATGTCTAAAAGACAATCACATACATTATATTAGAGAACAAACAGAAAGGGATGTGAATTACCCAGCAGAGTGGGCTGAATTAGAGATGAAGTCATTGAACAGACCAGAGAATTCCTGACACCTGGTTTCTACCCATCCCAACGCTGTAACCAAAATATGGAGGTTTTGGCAATCTTCAGGGCACCAATCTGCAGGCTAACTTATAAAAGCTTACAGAATTGTTGTCCTATCATTAGGAACGAAAAAAAAAAAAAAAAAAAAAAGAATTCCTACAAATCTTTTCTCTGGTCTCAAGATAACTGGGGACTCATTTCCAGCCTGGAAGACAAGCCCTTGCCTGGGGCACAGATTTGAAGACAGGGCAGGGAGCAGGAAGGTTGGCAGCAAAGATGCTGTTCAAAGCCGTGCAAGATTAATGCACTGGCAGAGGAACGCGCCACACGAAGCAGGCTGCAAACAGAAGTGCTTTAGCTTATTATGGAAGAATTAAAGCACAAACAGCTACAAAACAGCCTTGTCACCCCAGATCCCTGCTCTCCACACACTGCCTACAAATTGCTGCCCTAAAAGTCGATTCTCCAGCTCAGTGGCTTTGTGATGGGCACCACTGTACCACGGGAACCCTCTGAGCTGAGCCCACCAGCCGCAAGATCATCTCTGTGAGCCATTTGGGTCACTCAAACACCAACTTTGGCTCAAAACAGGGAGCTTTAGGTGAAAACCCCACAGTTTCTGGAGCTCCCCCACCTAGCTTTACATGGAAGCTTTTATCGACAGTGCCCTTGCCGTCATGTACAACAGGTCTCTGGGGCACGTGGAAACATGCTGTGCTGCGGGAAGAGCCGGGGACACTCCAGTTGTGTAACTGTTCTCCTTCTCCAGCGAGGCAGTCGGGGGGGATCTGGGGGCTGCTCCTGCTTTGGGCTCTATGCAGCCCTGGCAGGGGCTGTTCTGCTTCTCTGTGCCTCAGTTTCTCCACCTTTGGAAGGAGAAAACACGGTCTAGAGGTCTAAGGTACGTGCCTTAAAACCCGGCTCAAGCTGATTTCTAACTTCCAGAAGGCTTCCAGGCTGGAAGGAAAGCACAAGCAGCATCTCTACGTTTCAGAGACGTGATAAAAAACCACGGCTTGGCTTTGGGAGGGGGACGAACCTGCCGCGTCAAAAACTTCAGAGATCACGGGCTGACCCCCCGGCAGCCGGTTACCGCCCATGCCAGCAGCCGGTACCGGGATTTTCACCGCAAAACATTCGGGCTCCGCTTCCCGCACTGCCGGCGCCCGTCGGCCGGCGGGATGAGCCCGATCCCGGCGGCGGGACGAGCCCGATGCCCCCGGCACGCTGCAAACCGGCAGCCGCTCCGCTCCGTGCGGCCAGGGGGGCTGAACGATGGGCTCCCGGGGTGGGGGGAAGAAGTCTCCGGGGGCTTCCGTCCCACCGGCTGCAGAGGCACGGAGCGGCTCCCGAAGCCGGAGGGGGTGGAGCAGGACGGGGCGCGCAGCGACAA
>VXBH01003056.1:35672-68590 GCA_013400035.1 Rynchops niger | reverse complement strand
CTACATGCATTAGTGTATAAGCAGTTCAGCTGGGCTAGAGGTCCTTTCTTCTTTCTACTGGCAGGAGCTGAAATTCTGCCACCCCCAGACTTATTCCTAGGGAGCCCGGTTACGCTCCATATCTCATCCAAGTCTAGTGCCAGCATGCCACTTTCAGGCTTTTGGCTAGCAAGCTTGGATCTATCCCCATCCCCCTTCGAATCTAGTTCTCACTTCAAATCTCACTTCCCTGGTTCATCCCAGCCCCACAGCACCAGCGAAGCCAGGACAGTGACAGCATCACAGAACAGCACTGTGACACTTGCACAGAACAAACTAAGAGGTGCTTCAGGAACATCACATATACTAGACTTCCAGATTCACTGTCTGTTACTGGCCCAATTATCCAGTTCTTTGAGGAAAGGTTTTGTGGATCACTTTCACTTTTAAAATGAACAGAAGCCACAAACACAACAAGTAATACACGGAAGGAAATAATGTCATGTACTGACATTAAGAAAGTGGGAAATGTATGTTTTATTAATCTCATTGTTGCAATGACTACCTGTAATATATTGCAAAAAGTTCCCCACAGGTTCTGCTTATTTTCAAGTTAGAAGCCATAAAGTGCTCATAAACTATTTTTTTTTTTTAAACACTTAACCCAAGCATAAAGCATTTTCATAGATAGCTTTTTGGTATTTTAAATAGAAACTACTTGAATAAGGTCTACTCAAAGCATTCGAACATAACTAAATTATTCTTTGTTACAGTTTAAAAATTCTTTAATATGTAGCATAAAAGGGAAAAAAAAAAGCACTAAACTAGAGAAGTGCTTTATTTATTAAAAAGCATTATTTTTTCTATTAGAGCTTTTATAACTATCATTGGTATGCTCAGTGCTGGTCTTTTGTCACAATAACATTCCTGAGTTGCTGGCAAATTCACCTGGAAATAACAAATAAGTTGATTTTTCAGACAAGTTCTATAAAATCTTTAATAATAATATGACCGCGTTAAGATATGAAGCAGACAACAAGAACTATAGCTAGCTTATTACTTGGAAACTACTGCTGGGCCTGGGAGAACAGGGACAAACCCATTAGGGAGCATTTTCAACAAACTCACACTTCCATGCTAAAGACATTGATGTTCTGGTCACCAAGATGAACACGCTCATCAGAAACAAAACATTTTTTAAAAGTCAAAAGACATTGCAAGATTAAAATGTTTGTCTTGATAGAATATCTGCGTAGACACTCTTGAAAGTTAAATGAGATGTGTAAAAGGTACAACAGATTTGAGACATGCAGTCTACTTTGAACTACTGAAGCACAGGGACTGCTCACCCCTTAAAGTTTACACAATCCACAAATATAAAAATAAAAGGCCAAGAGGAAATTCAGAAGCAGTACATAGAATGTAAAAACTACTTTTTGAGTAGTTCCAAGTACTCTCCTAAACCCTGGAAAACCTTGTGAAAGAACCATCTTCGTCTCCTCTCTGACTCAGCTACTCCAAAGGTAGATTTGAAGTAGTGGAATAACGACGACTCTGATTTTCAAACAGTTTCAACATCCAGTTTCCATTTAATTCCACTAGAATTAGCTTAAGGATAAATCTTAATGCGCAATTAACCAACCAAATGGTATCACGGACCAGCTACATAAGCAAACAAGACAGTGCCTAAGCATTTAGGATGTCGGGTAATGGTAGGACTAGAGGGAATGGATTAAAACTAGAGATGGGACAATTCAGACTGGACGTTAGGAAGAAGTTCTTCACCACGAGGGTGGTGAGACATGGGAACAGGTTGCCCAGAGAGGTGGTGGAAGCCCCATCCCTGGAAGTTTTTAAGGCCAGGCTGGACGGGGCTCTGAGCAACCTGATCTAATGGGAGATGTCCCTGCCCATGGCAGGGGGGTTGGAACTAGGTGATCTTTAAGATCCCTTCCAACCCTAACAATTCTATGATTCTATGATCTTGCAAATGCAATTTGTAGGAAGCTTCAAAGGGCACTGGCAAACTAAGTGGTTTCCTAAACCCCCCCACTACCGTAAACTGGCACTACCACCAAATAAGCACTCCTGCCTTCACCCTCCCATTCGCACATACATTCAGACACCACCTAAAGAACTGGATCAGCACAACTCCGTTTAAGACACTGCCCTCCCAGCCCCTCTGCCAAGACTGTAGAAAGGATGTTCGTATTTTATGTATAACACCAGTTCTCTGCGGATGGGTGGCAGGTGGCTACAATGGTTCAACTGAATGACCGACACCACCTTAAGGTTACTTTGAGATAAACTTTAGAAAGGAGCCTGGCATTACTCCTCTCAGAGAAGTGTACCTCAGTGTAATTACCAAAACCATGAGAAGATAAACCGCACCAATGAAACCCTCAATAACGCTCATTTTAGAATTTAACAAGGTTCAGAAAAATCTTACTTAACTACCAGCTTCTGAAAAAGTCTCAAGCAGGCCTACACTTTATAGAGTGACCATGAAATCCAACTCCCCTCTTGCCACAGTGGGTGCATTTACGTGCACATGTCTTAAGAAAGTAGAACCTAAGTAACTTCAGGGGTGTATTCGCAAATAGCTGAGGCAGGCCAAAACACCCTTTTGCCAGAAAGCTTTAAACATATACTTCTTATTTAAGAGGCTGCCATGAACTAGCCAGTGAGGATCCTGAAGGAGGACACAAAGGGAGAATAACTGATATGCTGACAAATCCTCACTTATAAAGAAAAGAAACCAGAACACAATGGAAAGGTTAAGAGCCTCAGTGCTCAGAAACAGAATATAAGGCTGTAGTAGAATGCAGAAATAACACTCCAAAAGATCCAGGAAAATAAGTTTATTTCAGTCAGTTAACATTGGTGGGTTTTTTAATCCAATAAATGATTCTTCCTTTGGAAACTTTCATAACTTTCATTTGCAGCTAAAGACACAAGAACATAGTAAGAAGGGACATGTGATCACTGATTTACAATTACTGCCAAATAGCATCCAACTTTGCTGTCTCAATGACTGCTCTTATCGACTGTCATAATTGATTTCACATTTCAAATGTGAAAACTATTAAATGTGTGAATGACAATTTATCTCTATAGGAACTTACAGAAAATTAAGGTTCACTAATGCACTACTATGTTACACTATCTTATTGAGTAAATTTGAAAGCAAAGAACAGTCAATATAACATTTGGTTCTTATACCAGCTGAGAGTCGAATCTAAATCAATAATGAACCTGAGTGTACTCCTCTTTCATACCTTCAAATTAGAAATAGAGGAATAGAATGTTATATTCCATAACAGATACATTCCAATAGACAAGACAGCTCCAAAAGATTAAAAGGAATTAGCATGGAAGCTCTCCCAGTTGTGTAAGGTCATACAAATGTCTTGGCCAACCACCTACATTTCATTAGGCTGACACAGCTATGAGGCCCTAAAGGCCACAGGTGGACTGGGAAACAGCCTTTGACCTCCCACATACGTGGCATCAACTCTCCTAACTAGGTCAGGCATCTGGATCTGGAGAAAACAAAAATGCAGCTTTTTGCTTAAATCTCAGTTATTCCTCCTACATTTTGCTTCTATGGCTCCACGTATACTGTAGCTGCATACAAATACCTCATTAACAACATATACCTTGGGAGCTATATACGAACCAAAAAAAAATGGAGAAATCAGAACGCAGAGATGGAATTTTCCTCTAAAATTCTGTAAAAGGCAAACACTAAGTAAAATTCCCAAATACTTCTACAAAAAGGCAACGTGCAATGATTCAGTTCTTGCACAGAACAAGTCACCAAGGGACTCAGGCGCAGCAGTCTTGCATTTTCCTTGGGACATTGTAAGCACTGGCCTCATTGAAAACTTGCATAAGAGTAAGGAAGGAGAGAACATAAAGTAACTGTTTTATCAGGGAACGTACATTTTTCAAACCAGGACATTAATCACAAGATGTGATTAAAACACAAGGCAGCAGGTAGATTAAGTGTAAATCACCCTCCTTAAATCATTTAGCTGTGTGGATTCAAGCTCGACCCCAAAGCACTCAAGTTAGACTTTCCAAGGCAGTCAAATTTTTATTCTCCCTACCTTTCTGTTTTACTGCAAGGCCTGGTTCAGCCTTCTCTTGCAGTTTAGCAACATTGTCCTCTGAAATCCTATCTGCCATGCTCTTTGTTTCCATGGTTCCTATAACAAAACAGTTTATAGTCAAATGAAACCAAAGATACAAGAAAGATTTAAAATAAAAAGCCATGCTAAATATCTGTTACACTTACCAATTCTTTAAGGGCTATCCTAGTTTAATAAACCGTCTTGAGTGTAAATAAATAACATTCAAAGTTCACAAAGACTTTTTACATGCTGCTGATTGAACTTGTTATGTTACTGCAAACTAATGGCAGCTTCTTCAATTCAGAAACGATTTACAGATACTATTTATTAGCCTGATAGCTGGTGTGAAACAATACAAATTTACCTAATAAAGTCTAAGTAATTAATAAAATACACAGTATTGTTTGTATACTACTTAGAATGCATAAGGCACTTCAGTTTGTTTCAAAGGCTTTAGCTTTAAACATGTTTCATACTAAACCCAATAAGAAATTTCAAGCAAGAAAAGCTGATTTCTGGTAGCTGAACTCCACCACTTGCTGGTAATGCCACAGAAGAAGATAGTCCACAAATGGTGCTTACTTTTGATCCTACCTAAAACAGTTTTATTTTTTAAAAAAAATGAAAGACCATTTAATCTACCAATTATCTTAAATTAATTCCCCCAGTTACAATAGGACAACGTTGACATAAGCAAAGTAACACACAGTGGAAGAAAGCTGAAATATTCAGTTATATATCTGATTTCTAAATTAGCAGCCCAGGGAGAAGAGGTATTCAAGGCGGAGGGATGCAAAGAAGGAACGATTCAGCATCATTTGTAAATCATTCCTGAAAATATACCTGTGCATTGAACACACATGGTCAAGAAAAGTTAAACTACTCATACAGTTTGTCAAGATATGTACAGAATGGGTAGAATATTTAGCTTTAATCTTGCCATTAAAAATATATAGATACATATATACACACACACCCCTTCACTTGGAGTGATATGCTCAGTTCTCACACTCCTCAAAATGTAGCAGAACAAATTCAGAAATAGGCAAGATTACAGATGCAGAAAAATCACACGTATTTGAAACAGAGGTACCCAAAGCGCTGCCCAGGAACTGAACACAGAACTTCCAACTCTCCTTATCTGCAAACAGGTAACTGTAATGCAAAGGTAAAGAACAGATCCATTCACGGGGCCCCTCTCCACAGCCAGGACACTTCAGGTAACATTTCCTCTACCAGAACAAGTCAGCAAACAGTTTTGAGCACACAGGAAAAGATTTACTAGATAGAGCCCTGCCTAATGCTCGGGTTGAAACATCCAACACTTCCAAAACAGGCCATGAAAGTACTGCATGCAGCATAAAGCTGAACCTTTCAGGACATACAGATCAAGAGTGGAGGATCTACTCTTCCACCCATGCCCTAGGAAGCATACACAAGATGTATAGTTTTTATTGCAGTACGAATACTGAATTCTACTGGTTTAGGAAGAGATTAACACGCAGCAGAAAAAGGTTAACCAGCACGTTCATTTACCTGTGCTGGTTAAGGCCAGGATGAGTTGTCATTTAAAAAAACTGAAACAAGCAACATTCACCACTAACCTTTACAGCAGTGATTCAAGTTACCCATAAGGTCTAAGAGCTTCGCAGAAAAGCCAAACCAACAGTGGGATGTGAAGCACTTTACTCCTTTTTTTATTTAGAAACTAATTCAGTGCCTGAAAGGAAACCTATTAAGATCTCAATTAAGAGCAACTGCAAGTTAAAAAAAAAATACATTCAATGTATCAATCAACTTTTAAATTATCAAAAATTATCTCTATTGCATGATACAAGTTTTGCTGCAAGGCATGTTGCAATGATAAAAGCAGTCATTGCCTGAGTAGCAATAAACCCAACATTAACTGTATTAAAAAACCTAAAAAAACCCCAAAACATTTGTTCCAATACCATTAGGAATTTGTTTGTAATAAAGATGAGAAAATGTTGGTCTAAATAGTTTTAATTACTAGGATAGCAAATATACCTGGTTTTGCTTAACTAATCCTCCATTCACCACTTCCGTTTTATTTATTTAAAGTTTAGTCATGACACTAGCCCTTATGTGTTCTCCTGCTGCATATTTATTTATCTCCAGTTAATATTAGAAAATACAGAAAGCTCTGATCATCATCACCAGTAACTACAGAAAGCAGTGTGCAACAGGCATCAGCGCAGCTCCAGAAGGTTTTTACTACCTTCTGGATAAATTACTGAAGCACCTCTGAGCCTTACTCACCTATTCCAGCTCTGCTGCATTAGAACAAAAAGAGGGCTAATGCCCTGAAGTATTTATCACTTAGCTAAACTGAAATTTGAGTGCGCTGGCCTGCTGCATCATAAAAAGAGGAGTATTTTAAAATATTTACCTAAAAGCCAAAACACAGGATAAGTGGTTAACTGTATTTAATTTATCAGAAAAACTGGATCTTGGTTTTAAAGAAGGGATGATCCTATAAAATGGGGCGTGTCTGGTCACTGTAGTTTAGTGCCAGTTCAGGCTATAAAGCAAATATTCAAACCTTGGGAAATAAAAAAAGTTATTACTCAGTCATCCTTAGCTGATCCTATAAAATAAGACTACATTTAATTGAATCCAGATGGTATTTTTCAGCTGCAAAATTATTAAAATCTCACAGCACATAAGTACATCAGATGTGATGCAAAATTTTCAATTTTCAAGAACTAACTTGAATTAAGCTCCTAAGTCAACAGACATTCGCACCCGAAGCGCTAGATCTTTTCCAAGGTATTTAAGGCACCTAAAGATGTTTTTACTTTTTTCCCCCCAAGTCTTTTTGAAAACATGGCTGTTGATTGTTCTGAAAACACTACCCAAGCTCTGATACAACTTCAGTATTTTGCCTCCGACACATGGAAACCTACTAAAACAGAAACCCAAAGAAAATGTGGATGCTCAGGAAGACACAGAGCAACACACATTCCCTTTACATAAATTAATAATAATGATATTGGCGTGCATGAAGATCTCCACACTTCATTAGTCTAAACAGTACCAGTCTTTAGGCAGGATTAGCTATTTCAACAGTTATCAATTCACAGGTGTTACAGTATTCCCTGGACTGAGATGTTAAACTGATTTATGTACAGTGGCTTCTTCATTAGAAATAAAATATCAGCGCCCAGGGCACAAAACCACAGAAAGAAAATTTGAACGACAGCAGATAAGCAGGTCACTGAAATAAGAGTAGGGGGGAAAAGCCACTTAAATACAGACAGAAATAGCAATTAGACTAGTCATCATATGAGATCTGGTTTGCAGTCTGTTTTATTCCTTACTTACGTGTTTCTCTAGGCTCTTTCTCTTAGCTTTCTTATACAAAGGGCTAGCAGTACCAAGTTTAGATTCCTTTCCTCCTGATGTGAAAATATTAAATACTTGGGATATTCCGAAGAGGATCTAGTTTCCAATTAGTATGCAAATGTAATATTTAATATACTTACATATAAAAGCTGGTGACATAATCAATTGCAATGAATCATCTTAAAACATAAAATTATTTACTTATTTGCAAAGCCTGACGCAACTGTCTAGTACTCAGTTAAAACTATCTCTAAAAGACTAAAATCTTCACTTAAATCTTGTCCAAAGAGACAATGAGAAATGACCAATGCAGGTGCAAGGCAGATGAAGAGAGATGTTAATTGATGATTGTACCATTTGTTACATAGCTCCAGTCAGCAAAGACTCAGAAGTGGTCGTCGTCCAAAGGCTGGTAAAATGGCCTGTAATCAATACAACTACCATTTATATCAATCCACTAACGGGCAAGCACAGATACCACAGATCTATTACCACAGATGACAGTCTTGACAGCCTTAGCACTGAAGCAAGGATAAGACACCTACAGAACTACCTCCTCAGCTGCTGTCAAGACCAGCACAGCCAGGATTCAGTCCAGAGTCCTGGCTCTGCACATCCATCAGGGATGGCTTCACACCACTACCAGGGGTGACTCTTGGCTGGCACAAAGAGATGGGACTTTTACAGCTTCTCATTTCCTACTGATAATTCACCTGTAACAAATAAATACCTGTCCTTCCTTCCCCAGCACTCTCAGCAGAAAAGCAGTGGGGCTTGGTTCCTTACACCTGGTTGAGCTACTGTGGAAGATGATGTGGGATGGGATTCAGTACTGATGGCATCCAAATCACCTTCCCTGTTCCAACTCAAATCACAAGGTCCTAGCCTGACACCAGTCCAGGCGCAATACATTTGACCACATCTGTAATGACAGATGTTGGAGAAAGTCAAAGATCTACAAAAACGTGCCACTGTTTCAGTACTCAAGAGGAATCTTCTCTAATCATCAAATGGGCTGCAAGTCAGAAGTGTTGCTTAACACCTTATCTTCACCTGTTCTCCAGCTTACACCTGGAGTCTTTTACGCACCACAAGCTATGGAAATAACTCAGAAAGGTTTGGCTTCACTCAACCATCTTTTCACTGAAGAAACCCCAGAAAGTATGAGCGAGATGTGGATGGTTTAGTGTACTGTTTATCAAACAAATACCCAGGGAAATTCCTTTTTGTGCTCACCAGTACTCAGTAAATCTCAGGGAATATGCCTTTTTGTTCTGTTGGTTAGGGTTTTTTTTCATATATGATCTTTTCATTTATAAACCCAAAATTTCTAAAGACCAAACACTAAGACTTCAGATCCTTGAGAAACGACTGAAAAAAAAATCAGAAAATAAGTGAAGTTTGGATTCCCTAGCGCCAAATTTCAGAAGAGCAGCACTCTTCCCAAATATTAATAAGTGATAAAGTTACAAATTCAGGGTTCGTGGCTATACGATTTATCCCTACAGGAAAGCACATCTTGCCTTGCAAATGTCTTTCATCTTACTAAAACCAACTTAAACAACATATCTCAAGCCTTACTAAAACAAAAATACTGTGCTGAATACTGCTGTGCTGTAAACATTTAACAAACCTTTACATGTGACTTTATGTAAAGGTAACACACAATAATTTTATCAATTCAGGCATGCTGTCCACTAATCCTCAGCAACAGAAAAAAAAAGAAGCCAAAGCTTTGCAAGGCATATTTTTCTAAACTTGCTAGATTATTAAGCAAAGAAACAGTTCTTATGAAACTAATAAAAAAATAAATAGTTATAGATGATCTAAAAAAAGACCATTCAGAGAGAACACAATATCAAGAGCAGGTTGAATTTATATCTACAATTGTGCATGAGGAACATGAGCCAACTGAACTGTGCATCACTTTCCATGTATCAAATCCATGCAGAAAAATTGCCTATTCGATTCATAAATGCAGACTGGGAGTATAAAACAAGCACTGAAAATAATAAACACAGACATTTAAGTATTTATGCTATTCCTATTCAATAACCCTCCAGTATGTTTAATAGAAATAATATCCTCCCTCTAGTTACCTTCTCCTCCGGGTCTGGCGCGTTGCCTTGATCCTTTTGTTGAAGGCTGCCTTGATATTCCTGCAGGAATTTCACTCTTAAAAAAAAAAAAAAAAGCCCACAAATTTATATAATTGTGTATAAAAATTATGGGGTTTTTATATAAAATTTGCTTACTTATATTGCTTTTTTATCTATATGTATTATACATCAAAAATATTCACTTTCAAAACTGACCCACACATGTAAAGTTAATATGTCAACTCTATTTTCCTCAAAGCCTGCAGGTATTTTTCCTGGATATGTGCTAGCTATTTTCTTTTAAATGAACATATATGATTAGATTTCATTATTAAAAAGACAACTCCCAAACATGAAGTAAGAGTATCCAAGGCAGAGCAATCTTGTGGAACCTGTAGAGCACCTGTGATGCCACTACTGGTCTTGGGATACAGTGCTTAGCTATCAATGAGCTTCCAAAAATGAGCTTCTATATGTTTCATCTACATTAAAAACACAGTTCCTCTTTAACCTTCTGGGAAGTCTTTTAAATTTCATTCCCAAATAGAAGGAAAGACAGAAAAAACTGTGAGACTAGACTTGCATAGTCCTTTACTCAAACGGCAATTTCCCTGGACAAAGACCCTGAACAAACTAAGGTCCTGCCAGAAAGTCCAGCAAACAAGCAATGGATGATCTGAAGGCACCACTGGTATGGGAAGGATGATAAGAGTTCAAAAGTGGAAAAGATCAAACTGGAAGAAAACTCAGGACTCTTCTAAGGACTCTGACCTTAGTCAGAAAGTAATTCAGAGAGGCCAGGAAATGAAAGCAGGCAAGTATCCATGAGAATTACTTTGTTTTCTCTGGATATAGCTTGCACTGCCTGAAGTCAAGAACACCTGACTGACAATACTTTCTTCAAAGGCACTAATGTTACACATTTCAATGGTCCTATGTCCTTGGAAAGAAACAAGTGAAATCAGCAGGTCCACATAGCTGAGGCTGGGAAAAAGACGTGCATAAGCAGCAGCCTCTCGTGAGATGAGATCAACACCGGTCCCAGGAGACAAGGCCAGGGGGACTGAGAGGTCCCTGGGTGCCAAGGGAGACCTAAACCTACGCACAGAGAGCACTAAAGAGGCTGAAGGCAGCTACAGCACTTGCAAGGTGTAAAGAAGGACTCCTGCCAGCCCAACAAACCCCCGGAGTGTGGGTGGGAAGGAAGCAGTCCATCTTACACCAATCTTGGCTAGCAGAAAGGGCAGACTTGGTAGTAGCGGACTTGGTAGCATGAGGTTAATGGTTGCACTCAGTGATCCTTAGAGATTTTCCAACCTAAATGATTCTATGACTTCTGCCTACATGTAGATCAGAGAACAGAACCAGCGATGGGACTTGGCCCACCATGCCCAGATGCAGGGCGTCCCGATTCTTACAGGACTCTACATACTAATAAACCAGGAGCTTCCAACAAGACAAACAGGTTTCTAATAACTTTCTGGTTCTTTCATCTAACTCCCTGATTTTATTAGCAACATTTGTTGCTAAAGAGGAAGCAGCCACCTCTGAACACAACCGATGAAGTACAGGTGATTTATAGAATACCATTTTATGTTTCTGTGTTCTCTATCCCTACAATACACCTCTGCATTTCGTTCAAAATCCAGAAATGTGTTTAGCACCTCACAGGATTTCCTCCTGAATTGCTTTTTTTAAGTTTGTGTGAATTAACAGTACATGCAGTTTGTATCCATGCAGTTTATATCCAAGATTTATTGCTGATAATGACCATATCAGTAACATAAATGAGAATTACAAATTCTTCCATTTCTATGCAAATATTAACATTATAGGTTCCAATAATCTGTAAGAGAAAATTGTCAAATTACACAATGTAAATCATTCACTTTCCATAATATCTTGCATATAGGACAACGGACCATATATGTCATAATGGAAAAAGAACATTACAAGATGTTTAAAAATATAGGGTACTGGAAAGTATTTTTACTGAAACTACTTTAGGTGACCATGCAAGAGAAACATCCCACCTCCACAAGCTTATTACAATCACTGGCCCCAGAGACACTGCTACGTGAAGGAGGGGAATGAAAGTGCCATGTCAGGAACATGGTGAGAAGTTTGCTTTGAAGGCAAATGTTGCTTTTTTTATATGCTGTAATGCATATAAATTCTGTTGAGCACAAGCTCAACAGAAGTTCTTGACAAACAAAGGGGAAATGCTTCTTAATAACAGACAATCACAGTATGCAACTGTGATAAACTGAGAAGTTGATCTGTTTGGAGGTGCTTTACAGGAAAGTGAGCAGTCTATGCAAAAGTCAGCTTCAACAGTTAGTTTAGGTGCTTTAGAAACTACATCTCCTTCACCTCCATGATTGTAATCTAACATCCATGCTCAGAATTTCAGGTATTCAATCAGACAAAAGAAAGCCCTACATCCTGCGCGTCACAAAAATCTAGCCAAATGGGCAATACGCTTTCCTGCTTCGACGTAAAGCAGTTTTCACCTGCACTGTCTTCACTGGATTATTACACTTATTATTTGACCCACAACCACAGCTACCAATATTTTTGTTTTACTCTTTAGAAAACGCTGGCATGTTATAAAGAAAAACAGACAGAAGTCCAAAATGCATGTCTAATACTGAAGTGATTAATCTTAATCTTATTTCATTGTAATTTCTACCATCTTTCACAACCACAATACTAGGCAAGGAGCAACAGTAAAGCTCGCATACCATCAGAGTCTGGGTCTGTGGGCCCGCAGACCACATCTGGTACACTCAAACTTCAGCAGCTCTTTGGGTGATGTAATTATTAGCACAGGTGGGGAAGAAGTTGAGAATAGGTGCTGAGGCTTCTGGAGGAGTGGATTCAGTCATTTATTTATGTCAGGTAGTGACTACAAACACCAATTAACATTTTTGTTGAGCCACATGTGTACACCAGCAACAGGTGCAAAGTAAAAGCTAAAATTTAATCACTATGGTAGCATACAAAAACATAAATCCCACAATATTTATGATTTGAGTCTTTCCAAAGGGAGATAAAATAGGTCATTCTTCTTACAAATTCAGAGTCTACAAGGCTTTGAAAAGCAGTCACTGGAGCCATTAAAAAGAAATTGTACACTTCATCTCACACCATCCTGGAAAAAACATATTAAAATGGAATCCTAGATGGATGTATGCACACTTCCCAGTTTTGAGAAACTACATTTTTATTTGGAGAGGATAAAGCAGCCTGCTGTAAACTGTCCAGTCTCCTTTGTCCTCATTATTAACCTTTAAATAGGTTGACTTTCACTTTAAGACATAAGAAAACAATGATTTGTAATGTTTCAGCAGGTCAAGAAGAGGAACATGCTTTGAAAAGACATCCTGCCAAACTGTTAATTCCTCCCCTTTCCATGCAACAACTAACCTCTGCATTCATGCAAGGATGCCATGAAGAGCTTCTATCAGTGACTTTTATACTGCTCTCTCACAATGAATTCTGTACCCGCTTACAAACACCTCCTGTAGCCACGGCCACTCCATGCATCAACAGTCAAAGGCAGAAAAACTCATCCACCCAAGGAAGGGAGGGGGACGACACATTATATTGACTGGCCACTGGGATTTTCCCCCTCTAATTCATCAGATCCACTGATAGTTCGCTAACAATAAGCAAGAATTAAGTCTGTGAATAGGAATCTAATTCAATTAACCCTCCACAATATTTTTATTCTAATCAGATCCACAGTGCCAGGAGGTATATTTTCATGTATAATGTAAACAATGTGTGTGTGTATAAATTTATATAAATAAAACTACATATATAAATGCAACTGCATATATTAATATTTTTTTTTAATTTTGTGCAACAGACTATTCCTCAACTCCTCCTGAGTAATGTGCTCTAGGCAATCCTGCTTTTGCAGGGGAGTTGGACTAGATGATCTCTAGAGGTCCCTTCCAATTCTAAAGATTCCGTGATTCCGTAATAAACACAGCTCATTTCTAATGCTTTTACTGAAAGCTATGTATCCTTCAAATGCTTTCTTTGCTCTTTCCCTCAAACTGTCTCTATTTCCAGCATTTATTCCTAAAACGGCAATCATTTCTAACAGGTAGAATTTATTGGTGTGCAACAGCACGAGGAAAGATCTCTCCTTGCTAAGGTCAATTTGACCGCTGTTGTGATAGAACTTATTAGGAAAATATAGATCAATTATCTTTTCCTAAAGTGAAGGCTTGCAAGATGGTGTTCTATTTGTGTTAGCATCTGCTAATTAAAACCTTTCTTATAGTTCTTCTTGTGTTTGAAAAGTCCCACTTTTTAAAATGTAAGTTTTAATGATGGATTTCTATTATGAATAACTGACACCAAAAAGAAAGGGTCATTCACAGCACTGGAACAAAAATAGTTGAGTCACGTCCAGCAGATTTCCATGGAATGATTCTCTCTACTGTTTCTAGGGCAGTTATGTCTTTTTTCTATTCAGTAGTTGTTACATTATATAGTTGAGATGAGTCCCAACAGAAATCAACGTTCATTAGATACGACTTAGAGGCTGATTCAAGTGACCAGTTCCAGAGCAATACAGTTTGTAGGGCAAAAATAAAAGTCATTATAGAGTGGCCAAAAGTGACAGGATATTACAAAAAGTTTTAGCCAAGAGTTTCAGCAGCCATCTGTAAAATGGAAGAGACTTTTCCAATGTGTTTGGCCTTAGGGGTAAAATGGCATACCTGTTCTGCAGCCACTTTCATATAAACAGCACCATACGCTCAGAAGCTCCATGACCTGAATAACCTCTTGTCAAAGGACAAGGTTGTCTTTATTATTTAGAAGGTCAATCAGTCATGCTATGAAGCATCCATTTTAAACAAGACTTTTACCTGAGATGGACTGAGAGCTAACAGAATACAACTCAACTCGCTCTGATCACAAACGGTGTAGTATGCGACAGCTAGCCTTGACAGCAAGCAGTCTTCTTCTGATTACCATGTGTAAGCCAAACGTCTCCTCTTAATTCCTACTTGTACTCGCTTTCCTTTAGTTCCAGAAAATTATAGGTACCCGTGTGATGACAATTACATACTGGGTAACATATAGAGTTTCTTTAGTAGCAGAAAAATAAACTTTAGGAAAAAAAGGCAACCTGTCAAAATTTAAGTAGCATTTTAAAACTAGCCTCTGATAATTTGCAGTAAGAAAAATTTACTTCTATGAATACAGGTAGAATCTTATTTAGACTCCTAATCTCATAGGAGCAAAGCTAGGAACTAAACTTTAAGTCATAGCTTTGCTGTACATGCAGAGCACTACACAAAAAAAAAACCAAAACCAAAAACCAAATTAGTTTGTTCTCTAATGTAAATGCAGCATAGAAGCCAAAGAGCCTGAATATTCCACAGAGATGTCAAATAAAGTTCCCATTACCCCAGTGCTTTTTCCCCCCACTGTTTCCATGTCCTTATGCTGCCAAACAGCGAGTCTGAAGAAAGGGCCTGGTTCAAATACAGAAGAAACATGATGACAAATAACCCATTACGATGTGAAGCCACGTAAAAGCAGGGTTGGAAAGAAAGAGAAGCTTTGGCTAGGAACATGAGGATAAAGAGAGCAGGACTAGGAGCCAGGGTAAGTGAACATGACAAGAACAAACCAGAAGTAAGAAGAGGATAATCCTCAGGGCAGAAAGGTGACACATCAGGTACTGGCATATCAGACACTGCTTGAGAGGCTGCTTCAAATTGTTTCACTCGTACTATATTTACAAAAAGCTAAAGACAGATGCTGAAGATTTATTAATTATGCAGCAGAGACTACAAACTATGATTCAATACTCTTCATGTGCATAAAGACATAAATTGTTTTCTGTTTTTTTTTTTTTAATTAATGCACTTGTTTCACTGCCACATGACTTAAATGGAGATTCAGTAGTTTAAATCAGGGTAAATACCTGCAAATAAAGACATTACCCTGCTGTGAAACTACTGTGAGGACAAGAAGATCAACCCCAGTCCATTAGATGCACTTTCCAATTAATTCATGCTGGAATTTCCTCTAAATCCCTTTGCGCAGCTATCCCGCTCTGAAAATTCATTGGGAACATTTTCATTTCATTTCTCTCTTCCACAGCCTTAAGAAGATGACCATTTGTCATGCACTGGTCTAAAGCATGTGTTTTCATCACCTAAAACCTAAGTACCATCTACTGTTACGCAAGCAAGTAGACGAAAAGCATGTCATCTAGATTTAAGGTAATAAGCCCACATGCCTTGGAATCCCTCCCAAAAGCACTTAAGACGGGAAATGAAACTTTACTGCCCTAGTGTATTATTGTGGTGCCCAACAGCACTATGAGAGTTTGGGATGAGGCTCAGAATTTCCATTAGAGACACAGTTTTCAGGAAGTTTAACTTGGCCATGAACACTTGCTTCAGGCTAAAAACTATTTTATAAGCTCTCCCTCCAAGTGCCAATAATTTAAAAAGTTTACTTGGATTTCAGTCAACGAACAGCTATAAATTTTTCATCTCATGCAGAAGACATGATGATGTCAGTGGACCATAGACTCTCAGAGACTCCTGTTAGACTTGGGATCCTGCCTATTTTTTCCTAGTCTGAGCTGCTTTAGGTTAATTTATTGAAGTCTCACTCTTTAAACATTTAGCCATATGGCTCCATAATTCCCCAGATTGCCTCAGGTCATCGGGAAGCAGCAAATGCAGACACAATGGTATCACAAGCAACAGCTACTGTTCAGAGGCAATCAGTGAGTTGCTATTCTGCCCTACCATCATCCAGCTACAAAACACAGGCCCAGACACAACATTGGACTAATTTTCTTTCCAAAACAGTAACTTACATTGAAGTACCCCCCAAAAAAAAGCAACAGCTTTCCAGGAAAAAATCAGAGGAATACACAGAAAACTTTGAACAAATAAATATTTTTCTTGACGTACCCAACATACCAATACAAAAAAATAAATCTGGAAAATTAAATAAACTGAGTAGACCTTCTTTTGTCCAAGCTCAGAGAAATTTAAAAAAAAAGGTTACAAAAAAAACCCACAAAAAAAACCCAAAAAAACAAACAAGCAGACAAGCATCTATTTTACAGCCCTAAAACTTGTCATCTACCTACCTTTCAATCCTACATTTTTTTCATGCAGGCTTCCAAATAATTCTAAAATGCAACGCTTTCAATATTCATGTTCCCAGATTGTCTATGCTACTAACCTCATTATCCGGCTGGCACTTGCTGTCTTTAGTTGGCCTCTGCATTTTTCTAAGTGTGGATTCCTCAGAATCTGCAGACTGAAAATAAATTATTTGCTTTAGATTCAGTGTGCTGAGAAGCGAGGTACTTACCTGAATAATGTGAAAGGGGAAATTAGCATAGAGTAGAACTGAACACATTACAACAGTATTCTTATCTATCTACCTGCCCTCTTCACCTTGCCTCCCCGGCACAGGAGACTAACCAGGTAAAATCTACAGTTAAACATTATTCTCTCTGAGTAATACTAGGAAGGCAACAATCCTTAAGGCCAGCAGACAGGTACTGACAGAAGTGCCTTCTCACATCTAACAAAATTAAACTACTCCTTAACACAAGCACGTTTGACGTCCATTAATTCCGAATTTCTACCACGAACCAGCACGCAACAGAAAACAAGAACAGGAAATATTTAGAGGAGGAAGAGAGAAGATTAAAAGAACGGCAAAATGAAAGGCAATGAAGAGATGGCTCTTAAGGCAGTTTAGGCCTTTAGTCTGAGAGGGCCTGCAGTATGGGGAAACAGTGGATGTCTTCATTCTCAAAGATGCAAATAGGGCACCATTGCAAGAGGGAAATTATTTGATCTAGACAGCTTTCC
Organism: Rynchops niger; assembly: GCA_013400035.1. NCBI lineage: Eukaryota > Metazoa > Chordata > Aves > Charadriiformes > Laridae > Rynchops > Rynchops niger. The sequence continues at coordinate 51,130 of VXBH01003056.1, read as the reverse complement.
CAACAGTTCTTTCAGGGGGAAAAAAAAAAGAAAAGAAAAAAAGATAATCATGCAGAGTTCAAAAAAGAAAGTGCTTATTAGATGTTCAGGAAGCAGAGTTCGATGAAGTCTTATGGCTCAAGTCAAGATATATCATGAGAGACATAAAGTTACACATACAGCCTCAATCACACTCTTACCAGAACAAATCCACACTGACACTTTCACTTCATGAGAGTAATCACTGTTAAAGTACTTAATTGTTAAAGAAGCAGAGACTATGAACACGCAAGGTCATTATAACAAATGTTCGGTCCCTACCACAGCATGCCAGAAGTTATTGCTCTCTGAAGTAACATTTCAATTACCTTTTTCTCTGCTTTATCCTTTCCATGTTCTTTTAAATGCTCCCCATCTTTTTCTCTGTCCCTTTGTCTATCCCTTTCCCGATCTCTTCCTCTATCTCTGTCTTTCTCTCGGTCTCTGTCCCTAGCCTTATCTTTGTCTCTTCCTTTCAGTCTGTCCTTTTCTCTTCCTCCTTCGTTTTTTTTCTCTCTTTCCTGTCCTTTATCACGCTCGAGATCATCTTCTCGTTCTATGTCTCCTTTTGCCTTATTTTTTTCTGTTTCTTTTCCTTGCTTGGTTGTTCTGGTTTTGTTTCTTTCCCTTTCTTGTTTTTCTCCTTCCTTAAAGGTGTCTCTTTCAGGGTCTCTGTGCCTGTCTTCATTATTCTTCTGTTTATCACCTTCCTTTTCTCTTTCTTCACTCTCGTTCAAATCTCCTTTGGGTTTTCTGTCTCTGCTTGAGCTTCTGTCTTTAATTTCAGTCTCTCCTCTACCCTAAAAAGAAATTAAAAGCTGAAAATTAATTCCAATACATGGCAACTCTATCACACAGTTACCTTCCACAGACAAAAATGCAAGTTAAAAAAAAAAGAAAACCCAACACAAACCACAGAAAGCAGGAGCCTCTGTACCCCACAAAAGCTGCAAAAGCCTACCTCTTTATGGGTTTTTTGTTCCTCTGGTTTGGATTCTCTGCTTTCTTTATCTCGAGATTTAGAGGATGGAGGCTTCCCTTTAACATCAGCTCTTTCCCCAGCTAAGATCCTTTTTACAGCAACATCACTGGACAGCTGCAAGGAACAGAAAAACATCATTGAAATGAGTAAATTATTTTATTAAATATCTTCTTCCTTCCTAACTCTGTAATCAACATGACCTGGGTTTTTTGGAGAAGGATTGGTTAGGATTTTTTTAATAAGGCTTATATTTTTTCTCTTTTGGAAACATCCTTTCAGAGAAGTAATAATGTGCTTTTATGTCAAACCCCTCCTTGTAATTCTTGTAATAATTTAATTATATGTGCCAGAGCTACATAAATATATGGGTTTTATGTATTATAGCACAATAGCAATTCTCATTGCAACAACTGAAATATTTTTCAAAGTGGTAAGGTAAATGACTATCAAATCCTTACACTACGACTGCTAGATTGGTTAAACGCTCTTAAAACCACATTATGTTGTATTTGCATCCACTCTTAGGCCACTCCACTTTCACCTAATACTTGCTCCATCAGCAACAGTCTCTAAAGAAAGAAAAGCTACATTAAGTTTCAATAAGCTGCAGTTACGCTGTTCAAAAAGCTTCTGCATCTAGTTCAGTTGTTAAAACCACAAGCAATTATTTAGATCACTTACACAGTAAGTTAACGACATGTTTTCCTGTCCAAGTGGCAAAGAAAAAAATCATCACATTGTCAGGGAATTCTTCCTGAAACAGGAACAGCTTTTAGATCCCTAAAACTGATAGTGCCCTGGAGGTTGACTGCTGATTCTTCTCTTGGTTTGTAAATGCAAAACTATGAATTTTTGGTGTTTTCACATTTGGACACAAACTTCTGTACATTAACAATACTTACCTGAACTACCTGACTCCAAGCAGTGCACTCAGCTCAGCACTAAAAGTATCAAGCTAGAGACTGAAGGAAATCTTTTCCACAACACACATCAGTCATAACAAAAGCCAAGGGGCTAATTATCTTAGCTCAAATGGATAGACTATATCTTCTGGATATTAAATCTCATCACAACATCCTACAAAGCTGTTTCATCAAGCACATTTTCTAACTCATCCAATATCTGTGCATATGTTTATCAGCTTCCCCCTTCCTGATCTCAAGCAATTCATAAGGAAGAAGCTCATAGCACTCAGCTACTTCAAACAAAATAACAGAAATTTAAATGAGTAGATTATCAGACAAAAGATAATCGGAACTAGACTTGCAGACAGCCTATAAACACTGTAGTATTTCACAGTTAAATATACACAATTTCTGCAGATTCATTAATTTAAGGGTTTTAGATAATACCTTTGTAATTCAAAAATCTCTGTAACACCTATAAGCAAAGATTTCCCATTGCTTTTAATGAAACAATTCCTTTAGGAATGCAACAATGATTTTAAGAACTGCCCCTGCAGTTATTTTTCACAGGTTATCAACTTTCTCCTTTGCCTCACTTCCATATTCAAACAAGTTTTAAAAAACAAAACAAACAAAACAAAAAAACTCCACACACATTGGAAAACCGACTTTCATTACAGAATTAGAGATTTAACTGAAATTTTAGAGGAGATAAAGTCAAAGTTGGCAGCATCTGGTCGTGTAATTAATGTGTTTGCATCCAAAATTTTTAAAAGCTCTGAAGCTTCATATTCTTCTTCAAACCTAATAAATGTTATTAAATGACCAATGAATAAGGTGAAAAATAAAAACCAGCATATGTTAAAAGCACTAAAATATCCAGGGCATATTTGCCTGGGGACCTGACTCAAACTCTGCTAAGAATCATATACTATCTCTCTGTTGTTATAATAATAAGTCGTGACCCAACATTTATCTTGTGTAATTAAAAATAGCAGATAAGTGTGAATAAAGTCTGTTGCAAATAAGCTCTGATAATATATCTCCATGAATATAAAAATATATATGTGACATCATACCTTATTTAAGCAGCACTTCCCAATTGCTTGAAGAAATTCATTGGTTTTTTCAGGTTCATGTCCAGCCACAACACGCGCTGGTTTTACTGACAGCGGCTCTCCTGTTACCATTACAACAGCATCAATTGCCTTCTGAAGGAAGCTGATTTTGGCATCTTTATCCTGGTAAAAGAGCAATTAAGAGATAATACTGAGACTCCAAAATAATTCCACACACCACCTAAAGACTAGAAAAACTCTGATGGGAGGAATAGTTGCAGAAGGCAGCCATACAACAAGAGTTTGTAAGGCCAGGAAACAAACATGGTTTGTAAGGCCAGGAAAGAGGGCTGCCCCTGATTTATAGTTAGTTATTAATTTCTGATAAAGAAATGACAGCTTTCGTAACAGATGAACACTGAAAAGCAAAAGTATAACTTTGTCTTTTTAATATGTTTATCATTTAGGTCCAGTGCCTTTTAAGATTGCTGTAAGACCCTTGGCACTCTATTTTCAAGCATTACGTGTTAAAGAAGATGAAGTTTTGTTTAAGAAATGATTGCAAGTATTACCAAAAGAATCACTACAGTGCTATAACAGGACTGTTACACTAGATATTCAGGGCAAGAATTGTCCTTCAGAGCAATATTTTCCAGCACAGAGTGTCACAAAGTTACGGGACTTATAAGAGTCTAAACTGAGGGACTTACATACTCGTACACATACTTCACAAACCAGACTTAACACTGAGTAAACATACAAAAGATGGTGGGAAAGGGATACAGGCATATATTTTTATCTCAACAATTACCAGATGTGTTTTAGTTTTATAATTAAACTTCACAAACAACTTTCCCCAAGTGCCCTTCAGTAGAGATGATGGCTTTTGGTGATTATGCAAAACTATAAGAAAAAAAGAAAGACAAAATAAACCAACCCCCACCAAGTAAATTTTTATTGGAGGGTTCCTGGCCTGGAGAATGAAATCATGGTGTGAAGTCTCTGCAGCTGCAGAATACTCAGGGGGTAGGGGAAAAAAAAGGTTTTATTAATAAAACATAATAAATTTCAAGCAATATTTATCAGGCCCACCACAGAAGTCTACTTGCTCATCCTTTACAGTTCTAAGTGGAGATAAAGTATTTAACTAGCCTGTTCAAAAGTAAGCCCATGTGAGAAGAATTCTCTGTGCGTGTTTTAATAGGCATCGGTTCAAAAGATTATAAACTACAGCATTCAAACTGATAACTGAAAAGCGGACCACTGCCATTTCAATTAATTCAGAAAAGGAGCAGTTGTCATTATCTGGTAAAACACCCGATTTTGCACTGCGCTTACTGTCTGGGTATCTCAGGTGCACAGATCCAGAATGACCTGGATCTAAACTTGACAGACATACCGAAACAGAGGAAAGCAACAGAAGCCAGGATTTCCTCAGCTGAGTATGGCCAACACTCTTTACAGGCAATGGGGGAGCACTGTCTAGTCCTGTGGCACTGGAGCTTAATAGAGCTGTTCATGTGTTATTTCAAATCCCAGAGCCACTCTCCATGAACAAGAACTGGGTTCTGCTGCAAGCACGTAAATGATAGTTAAACGCGTGGGAAGACAGTCTCCAGAGCCAGGGTACTTCCTGTCTTTGACTCTTCTGAAAGGACTAAAACAAACAACTTCCACATAGCTGGGATTTTCAGATTGTCTCCATTAACATCAGGAACACTTCACCCTCACCAGCGCTTCCTGCATTCACAAATAAAAAAGGAAAGGAAGGAAACACTGCAAATATTAAAATAGTTGTCTATCCTTCCAAGGATGTATACAATCTATTAATTTAGGGAAGGAGAAAGGACACTTTTCTAAATTAAACAAGTTTTCAAATAAAGATCAAAATTTTCTCCTACATCCTTGTCATTTTCAGCAGTTAGGTTATCAGTGTGTTCTGTCCATATAAAAAATCCTCATGAACCCAATGAGAAATCTACAGCTCCTTCCCGCATCAGTAAATAAAAGTTCTATCAAAATAGAAACAAACATCTGAAACAGTGCTGAGAGCTGAAGAAAATATTTTTATTGGGTAGCTTTCGAACAAAGATATCTCCACTATTCCAAGTGATAAGACTTTATACATATAAAAATATAGAGACTTTTCTGCGTGTATATATAAAGCTGATGTGGAAGATTAAAAGAGCAAGTCTGATATCCAGTCTTTCCATTTATAAGAGAACAACTTTTTACTAGACCTAACAAGACAAACCCTTCTGATAAACACACAGACAGCAATACCGTCCAATGTACCTGTCCTCATGCTTTTTATTTCCCTTCCATCTCTCTTCCCTTGATTGCTTTGACTGTACATCTCTGACACAAACTAGAACTCAGCAAGGTTAACATGCATGCACTGTGGGCCGGATTTGGCTCGTCGGAAGCTTCCAGCCTGCCTCCCACCTCTTTCTATACAGAAGGAGGGGACCAGCTATCCATGCAATATGTGTTATCCCAACAGTGGAGACATAAAAGGTAGCACAGAAGAAACGGCGAGTACTTTAGGACCCCAATGCTATGTCCCAGTGGGAGAGGCGAGTTGAAACTGGAAATTAAGATGGTTGCTGCATGTACGTGTGCACAACGCTGTGTAGCACGTAAGGGGATGTCCAGAGCAGGAGCCAGAGCCAGCCCCAGCCACCACAGAGGTTGGACCATGAGCTTTGGGCTTTACTAATTTCAGTCTACGCACCTCATGATCTGCAACAGCACAGCCAGCTTGCAAAGAGCACCTGTCCATTTTTCCCAGCAAGCAGACTGTGGACTACAGCACTGGGATTATTTCACAGTGGGTACAAACCTTTTACTTTTTCTGAAAGCATCCTGCCCGTTCCAAGCCTGCGCATCTACTGCCAAATCATCGCAACAGATGAGCACCATTCCCTAGTGCTACATAAAGCAGATCACCATCACATAGAAATATATACAGCTATTCACAATGTGTACTCTGGCTGCTGCTCTCAGACTCTGTTGGTCATTTTGGTCTCTGCATAAAGATTACTCTACTGTTTTTCTACAACTCCAACAGAAATCACAATAAGGAAGCAACCTGGGAGACCCAAGTCTTTCTCCTGACCAGTGTTTTGGAAAGAACAACACAAGCTAAAGACATAGACATTCCCTCATACTAGAGCCTTTTGATCTCCTCTGCCTGAAGTATTGAAAACCATTATCTCAGGGACCGTGAAAGAAATTCTCAGAGAAGTACTCAAGATTGGTGCAACTTCACAGCTATCACAGTATGTAGACACAAAGAAAGACCTACTCAGGAATTGCTAGGAAATCTGCTTTTTTGATCCACAAATAAAATGCACTGTGCTCTCCAGTGATGAGGCAGCATGTGCTGAGCTGCTCTTCATCACAACCTATTGACAAGCTTCAACAGGGAAAGTACCAACAAAAACAATCAATCCATTGCATAACTAATTCAGTTTCGAGTTATCCTGACAACAATAAGAAAACTCACAGAAATAAACATACCTATCAGATAATTAGCTGCAAGAAGTGCATAAAACATCCATATAACTGATTGCATGGATGACAAGCCGGGCTCACAGACCTCATACTTTCAGTTGCTATGCTAAACAATCACCAACAGATGTAGCTGTCTAACTAGCAACATACAAACACTGCGTTATTTGCCATGAATAAGCGACCAAAGTTTCCAGTCAAGTCGGTAGTTGGAGAAGTGAGCATCCCTGGCTCAGCACACGCACACAGTAGAAGAGCGGCAAACAGAAACTAAAGTCACCCTTGTGCTTAAGAAAAGCATTTTTGAGTAATAACATTAACCCCCTCTTTCAGTAATTAGCCATTTGTATACTGTAGTAAAGCTATTGTGAAATGCATATATTAGACGAATGCCTGGGATTTAAGCAAGAATGTTTAGTGTATATATGTATATAGTATACATATCTGTACATATGTATACACACACATATATAAAACCATAAATATGAAACCATACATTCCACTGAGAGATAACAAAACTCTTTAAATAGCTACGTGTGGATTTCCAGCGTCTGTGATTTTTTATCAATGCCTAACTACTACTTCAAGGCAGAAGTAGTACATAATGTTTTTTTTCATCTGTAATACAACAGTATTTTGGAAACCAAGATCTGGTCATACATTAACGCTCACTGTTTTGAGATTTCTGCAGAAATAGTTCTCTCTACACAACAGCTTATTTGTGTCACATCCACAAGTGCAACCTATAGGTGTTCACCTCATGCATTGCATAACATAACCAAATTTTATATATATACACATATACATAACCAAACAGGCAATAGCTTTTACAATTTCTTCTCACAAAACTAAAGACAGATACTTGACATTGAACACAGAAAAGACCAAAGTACCTTGTGGCAAGTTTCAAAGAATACTAATATTAAAGCTAAATAAGTAAGGAAGTTTCATACCTACCTTAACATTATCTGATTTCAATTCAAAATCCGTGTAAAGTCCTTTCATAAAACCTGTCACTCTAATTACCTTCAGAACAGAAAAAACAGAGTAAGTTAAGAACACCTGAAGGCCTCTGTCCAATAAAGCTTGTGTGGCAATAGGAAATCTATTGGCCTTATTTGCTTTCAGAGATGATACCTCGTTTAGAACTATTTCTAGAGCGGGTTTGGAGGTCTGCTGTGTCTCTGAACATGCTCTGGAACAATGAGATTTAATCCTTGCTTAGAGCTCAGGCTTCCCTTCCTATTTAATTCCATCTTTAACCTTGATGCTTGGTGAATCCAGGAAACTCACAGCGTGAACGACAGCACATGCATTTTAAAAGCAGCTCTGTGTTATTCCTGTGTTGATTTCTTTACACGTGACTATATATAAAAGCAGCAGATCAGTCATAAAAATTAAGACTTCGTTGGTTTGGTTTTTTGTAAACGAAGGGTGGAAAACAACTACCTGCTAGCAGGTTTCACGAACGATCAAAGGCACAGAAGACTGAGGAAAAGAGTCAGGCCCCTCGTCTGGCCTTAACCACCACCAGCCACCCTGAAACCGCTGAGATTTACTCGCTATGCGGAGCGTAACCCCCCCCCAGCAGCAACCTGCGTGCACAACCCAGCTCTGGGAAGGCCCCGGAAAGGCGACGGGGTCCCCCCTCCCTGGGGAGGGAGAACTCAGGGGGTGACGGGGTACCCCCCCTCCCTGGAGAGGGAGCGCTCAGGCGGTGACAGGGTCCCCCCACCCCGGGGATGGGGCGCTCGGGGCCCCGGCAGAGCCCTGCCCCGAGGCGGCCACAGCCCCGCCCGCCAGGGGGCGCCCGAGCCCGCAGGGAGGCCCTGTTGCCTAGCAACAGCGGAGCGGGCCCGCAGGCCGCTTCCCGGCCCACCTCGGTGATCACGTCGTGCAGGTAGCGGAAGGGCGGCTTACTCAGCAGCCGGTCCGTCAGCGGCGGCTTGCGGATCACTCGGCCCAAGGACTCCTGCGTCCGACGCACCACCGCCTCGTTCATAGCGGCGGCGGGACCGCGCCGCCGCCGCCACCGGCGGCTCCGAGCATTCCCGGCCTGCCCCGCGGCGCAGGGCGCCCCACTGCGCAGGCGCACAGCCGGGGCGGGCGGTTGCTAGGCTCAACGCGGCCCTAGCAACCGGCCCGGCGGCCTGGCCCGGCCCTGCCCTCCCTCGCCCTGGGCCTGAGGGAGGAGCAGTAGAATAATAGTATTATAGAAAGATTAGAGGTGGGAGGGAGCTTGAAGACCACCTAGTTCCAAGCCTTCTGCCATAGGCAAACTCCCCCCCTTTTTTTTTTTTTTAAAAAACACCTAGAAAGGGAAATGAGAAGGAGGGTAGGTTTTGTCACTTTTGTGCACGTCCCTATTCCAGCTCTCCCTCTCCAACAAATAAAAAGAAAACACAAACAACACAAAACAAAAAAGAAGTAACTCAACAGCGCAACGTACCAAAACAAATAGCATTCCCACAGTTGGGCAAGTGATAAATTCACCTGAGATTAAGTGATTTTTAGGCCGTCTGTAACAAAATGCTGCTTTGCAATAATAGCAGAAAGACAACAAATTCTTAAAAGAAATCAAGAAAGTATACAACCTTGATGAAGTCTATTAGTTTCTTTCTACTAACTCTCCACCCCCACGCACCTGATTCCTCTAGTCCCACACACTTAGTCACACCCCAGCCCCTTAGCTGGATAATCAGTGCTCCGAAACTTTGATTGTACCTTTTGGGTCAGGTTTTTATTTTTGTTTTGTTTGCTTGTTTTTTGAAACAGAGAACTACAAAGTAAGAGTAAGGGATGGGGGAGAAGGAGCCAATGTCAGCCCAGGTCACGCTCCCTAGGAAGGCCAGGCCACAGCCATCAAGGAACAGTACAGGACTCCCAGCACCATCCTCGTCTCCTGCAGGCCCATTCCCACCAGCCAGCGTACGACACCCTCCCTGCAACCCCCTGCATCGTCGCCGACAAGCAAAAACCTGACCTTCACGTCGCTGGCAGTCTTCCTGACCGGGTTTGTGAACTTGAGAAAGAAAATTCTGCTTTTTCTGCTTGGCCAGTCGTGACTGTTAAATGTTTGAAAGCTGAACTTCAACAGGGCCACGTGGGGGCTGTGCTGTCATACCTGGACTTACAGTTCCAGCTTGCCTGTCTTGCTATACAACCTGGGAAGAATGAATCGGATTTGGGAACAAAAAGAGACACGTTATTGTGCGAGCTGAAACAGGCAGGATGCAGGAACCACCACAAAACCACAGATGAAAGCTAAAGAACAAATTTAATCTCGATGCCTCACGGACTACGGGATCTCCGAATGAGCCTGGGCAGAGGCACCACTGAGCAAAGGAGTCCTTGATAACAATAGAGTCCTCATTAGAGAGAGACAGACAGAACCTGCTGTTCTCACCTGTATATCGGCGATTCAAGCAGGTGTAGTTTTCCACTGTGCTTTGATCTTTAACAGCAAGGCAGGGATGTTCATTAAGGTGCCTTTGAGTCCATCACAGGCCTATGTTATCTAAGCGCAGATGTTCTACTTGTTAAGCACATAAGACTAAACAACAACTAGTGTGATATATGTTTTTCCAGCACAATCCAAGTCACTTGAGCATATTTACAATCTTCCTTGCCGATCTTCCGTTACTTTCCCACAGTTACCAAAGCTCATTTAACTGGTATTAGTTCAGACAAGGAAAGAGGTTATTTTTTCAGCAGAGGAAGAGAAGTGGACAGCTACCACACTGACAGGGTAATTACACCTGGGTTCCTGAGAACAGGTGGTTGCAGGGAAGCGATTTCTGTCTTCCCCCAGCCCAGCACACTGGTGGGTTGATGAGGTTCCCAGACAGGCTGTGACTACGGGATCTGGTGAGCCTGGGAAGAAGAGGAGGTGTTGACAGCTTCTACATCCAAGGGCATCAGAAGAAGTCTCAGAGGAAGCAAGATAACTGGGAAGAAGCTGCTCTAGGGAAGAGGGTTGTTTATTTTGGAATCATGTGGTTTATCTGGATTTCTGCCACAGGCGTCTGAGATGCCTGAGGAGTCTCAGGGGTTTTGTTAAATTTGGCCTTTGGCACACTCATTTTGCTGAAGAGGTAGTACCCCGAGGAAGCACAGTTCAATTTAACTGAAGAGCCAAAAGCTAGCAACCTATGAAGTCTCCATGAATCCCTGTGGACCTAAAGGGAGGCATTGGAATTGAAAGAAGTACCCTAAGACCATAAAACAGATAGCTTTAAGTTTAGCCTGGAGACCTAGTCTTTTTGAGGACCTTGGACTAGAATTGTTCAAACCAGAGAGCTCAGCCATCACCCCATCTCCATTCCGTTGTTTTATAGTGTGGCTTTGAAGTTACAAGTATCCTGCAGGTGTGGAGAGTCAGACACTGAGAAAATCATCTTTGTAGCCTCATATTCACTGATTCACAGGGACTGCAACATGCCTTTAGTGGCACATTTTCAGAACCTTAGAAGTGCAATAGTTTACAGCATTGGAAAGCTCATATCATCTTCTGTCCTACAAGAGCATCTGCTACCATCCATTTTACACGCTTTCCTCTTATGAGGCCTCCTGCCAAAGAGTGTCAGACCCCTCACTACCACTTGATAACCTCCTAGGATATTGACAGCAAAGTGAAGTTTGTCAGGGAAGTCTGTACCCACCATTTCTTAGGAAACTTCTCTAAGTATTCATTCCCCCAAATGCAAATAGCATGAATTGTGCAGAGGACTCCTACACTCTGTAGTGCGGGGCTGCAGATAGCCAAATAAAGCCAAGGCGTAGGCATTCATGACCTGTTCAGCCACCGGGAAGGAAATATGTCTATACATCAACATTTCAGTTTCTCAAGGACTAAACGTCTTTTGCATTTTTACTTTATGAGAATCAAGTCCTCCAAACTTTGTGTGAAATGCACATGTCAGAAAGTAGTGCCAGTCATTTACTGTTGTATTTAGAATTAATATAAGATGATGCAAACCCATGAAAAGCAGTGATCCAGACATTTTTTTCCCACTCAAATAATGTATTTCTCTTTCTTTGATCTTTAAGGAAAGCATTTGCTTCTAGCGCAGAGATCCAGCAGATGGCTCAGGAGGACTTTATCATGCTCAATCTGGTGGTAAATTAAGCTATATTTAAAAAAAAATTAAGCCATATTAAAAGCAGAAATTGATTCACTTTGAACAGCTTTGAAGTTGTATTTGAAATTCCCTTTTTTCTCCCACTTCTCTGGGGATGTACAACAGGGTTTGCAAAACACCATCACAGTTCCTCCTGGGAGAGGGGACTGGGAGACACTCCCATACACACATACTTATTGGTATAGAAATACCATTTTATGTACTCCAACAACAGGTAGTATTCTGATACAATGAAAAAATACCCAGTCATCAGACTTTCCCAGTTACCTGCCTGGGGTTTCTGTCCTCATCCCCAAGCATATACCATGGGACAACTCGGACAGAACAGGGAAACTCCCTATCTGACCATACCAAGCAGAATTGTTAGCTGTTAGTAGCCGAGGCAAGCACAGCCAATTCAGGCCATTTCTAGCACTCAGTTTCTCATCACTAAGACACTATCTAACTCCAACAGCATTCCAGCAGTGATAACATTGGCACCTGATGGCCATTATACATCCCTCAGATCTTCTCTGTGGGTGTCTCTGGGCTCAGGGGAATAATCAGGGCAGTGTTTTTTGGGTTTTTTTTTCTATGTGTTCCCCATTGAATTCGTGTTGCTCCAAGTAATAGCTCTTATTCTTTTGACCACTGAAGCTGTAGGAATAACCCAGACTTTCGAAAGGAACGGCTTAACTGGAAAAATCCAGATTGTTTTGCAATTGTAGCTAAAGTTGGACATACAATCCCACTACCATTGTTTTAAAAACAGGACCGTGACAGTATTATTCCACTAGTGGCAATGAACAGCATGTCACCACTATTGATGGCTAACATATATCCTTTAAGAGGATATATGGAATCCTGGGCTGGATAGGGAAGAGTGTGGCCAGTAGGTCAAAGGAGGTCATTCTCCCCCTCTACTCTGCACTGGTGAGGCCACAACTGGAATACTGTGTCCAGTTCTGGGCTCCCCAGTTCAAGAGGGACAGGGAACTGCTGGAGCAAGTCCAGCGAAGGGCAACTAAGATGATTAAGGGACTGGAGCATCTCCCTTATGAGGAAAGGCTGAAGGAGCTGGGACTCTTTAGCCTGGAGAAGAGAAGGTTGAGGGGAGACCTGATTAATGTTTACAAGTATCTAAAGGGTGGGCTGAAGGAGGATGGAGCCAGGCTCTTTTCAGTGGTTCCCAGTGACAGGACGAGGGGCAATGGGCACAAGTTGGAATACAGGAAGTTCCATTCAAATACACGGAAAAACTTCTTTACAGTGAGGGTGACAGAGCACTGGAACAGGCCGCCCAGGGAGGTTGTGGAGTCCCCTTCTCTGGAGATTTTCAAGACCCGCCTGGATGCATTCCTGAGTGATGTGCTCTAGGCAATCCTGCTTTTGCAGGGGAGTTGGACTAGATGATCTCTAGAGGTCCCTTCCAACTCTAAAGATTCCGTGATTCCGTGAAGAGTTTGGTCCTGCCTACGTGACACCGTGCCACAACATCTGAATACCAGCCTCTTGCTACAAGCCTGTCCTCAGATGAATGACAAACGCTCTGTCCAAGAGCAAAGGCCCATCACCAAACTGTGACCAACAACTACAAAAAAGGGAAAGTTACCAAACTGCTGGGTACAAAGGGGACAACGGGCAATAACCCTGAGCCACCAGGCAAGGCTTGCATGTAGAGGATCTACTCATCATGGGTTTTCAGAAGCAGACTTCCTTAAGTAACATACAGCTGCTGAGAGTCCGGTGCTTCCAGATTCTTTCCAGCCATGAAAAGGCTAATCAACACCATTTTACAAGGCTTTTATCCTCACAAAATTATTCACCACCACCTCACTCCACAAAGCCAGAGTTGCTTATATCTTGTACTTTTTTTCCCCCTCCTCAAGATCTTTCTATGACAGTTCGAGCTGATCTGACTGGCAAATACGGGAACAGGATGTACAATTATGAACCAGAAGGTATTTCAACCTGTGAGTGAAATGGGCACTTTACTGATCCCTTTTAGTCATCTCAAATTTATAGGAAAGAAACATGGTTGAAGAAAGAGGCTATAAGAGAATCTTGAAAAATGCTGTATCTATTTCAGCAGTAAATTCTGCTTAAAGCCCTTTATAAACATCAATGAAGTAAATTTACTGTAAGTGATTTCTGGGAAAAAAACATTGTTGAGTATTTCCAAAGAACTGCGCAGCAAAAGCACGGGGAGAGTTGTCCTCAGTGTCTGAACTCTGCTGGTGGAGTTTCCAAACGCCATATAAGTTTGGAAAAACAAACCCCTTCCTGCTTCGGTTCAAGGCATTTGCAGCCTTGAGCACACTGCTGCTCTGCTTTGCAAGCCAAACGGCAGAGTACTTCTCACCCTAGAGGTAACCAAAGTTTAAAAATACATATTCCGTGAGAAAGGGCATTAATTCCTAAGGGTTGATGTCTCTGCACTCCCTTGGCTGCCCACTTTAATAACATTTAGAGAACTGGATCCCCAGATCACAGCAAGTTGGGATGAGCCAGATTCAAAAGCTGTGGGTAACAGAACAAATGCCTTCCCTACAGACAAGCAGGCTAACACCAATCCTATTATTTGTGTTCACGCTTTTCTTTTCTAGTTTTTCCACTTCAGCAGCACACAGACTTTTGTCTGGGACACAGACCAAGTTTCGAACCTCAAGGGACACCTGCAGGACGCCAAAAAAAGCATCTGCACCACCCACAAACTCCATCAGATTAACTGGTCTAATTGCCCTCTGTTGCTGGAGCACCGACTAAAACACAGCATTACGCCCCAACGCCGCCCAGACCTTGGTGCTGCGGGCTTTCCTGTGTTATTACTTCTGCCACCAACTGGAGTTAATGAAATTGTCCGAGTTTAAAAAAAAAAAAAAAAAAACAGGAATGGAAAAAAAAATTATTCTCCCAAATTAGTGGCTTAATATTTTCTAGAAGCTAATCACTAATTGCAGTCAAAACCTGTTGCCAAGTCAACATAAGTAGTCAAAACTACTCAATAAAATTGGAGAAAAAAAGAAATTTAAAGGCCTGCTAGAAGTCTACTGATCCAGAGTGACCTTACTTTCTGCCCTTAAGATGTGTAGATGTAGTAAACTTTCCTGTCACCTTTAGTATCTTCATGCTTTCTCTGCAGTGATTGAAAACATGAGAAGCGAAGCTGCTTCTGCACACAGAGCTCTGAGGACGGAGCCACCAGCGCAGAGAGACACAGCGCAGCACCCACGTCCCCTCCCTGCGCCTTCCCTCACATACCTCCCACAGAGAAGCCACGGGCACGAGAACTCAGTGCACGCCACAGTGCAATACATACCCCGCATGAGGCACTGCCCGCAGATTTTTAAGTAGCGGTTTAGCTTAATGACTTTACGACTACCATTAATAGCGAAGAATTTTCTTTGCTGGTACAAACTCTTCTTTACTCCAATTAGCATCATTCTGAAAAGGATACTTAGATCAGAAATACCTTTTCTGAGTTTTTCTTGTGTGCACCTAGCTACCTTGTACTTGTTGCAGTGAGTTTTTCACAGAACAATTCCCCCCCCCCNNNGAACAAGTCCCCCCCCCCCCATTTATTTTTTTAAGCCATAAGTCTCTTAGTTTGAAAGCCTGCTCCACAATCACTTAAGCAAACTGGAAGGATTTACGAGGAAAAGAAAAAGCAAACCTACAATTTTCTCATAATAAGATTCCCAGAGCTGAACACTTGCTCATTTACAGGGACTACACCAAGAGCAGACACAAAGACAACCATTCCTTAGCAATCCATCTTTCTTACTCCATGCAGAGCCACCGTCTTCTAAATGATTTATGCTGGTTCCCTTGAAATATAGACCAGGTTAATATGTTTGTACAC
>VXBH01003056.1:22886-35642 GCA_013400035.1 Rynchops niger | reverse complement strand
AAAAAAAAAAAAAAGAGCAGCTGATACTATACCATACTTTCTGAAAAAGAGGAAAAGCACTTTAACCTGTACCAAGTAACCTGTACCCAGTCCTCCAAATGAACACAGGTCTTTGCACAGCGCAACCCCAGTTGGACTGGGGAAACTCCTTGCACAAAGATCTTTGAAAAAGATTTGGAAATTAAAGCTTAATGAAGGTTGAGCCCATCCAGTAAAGTGAATTGGTGAGACATGCACAAGACAAATTAACAGACATGTAGAAATGACTTTTTATTTTGTGAATAACACTTGAAAAATAAAGATGAAAGCTTTTCCAGGCTTTGCAATATAACCATCATAAACTGTGGAATCACAAAGACTCCATTTTAAAAGGTGTTCCCTCTCCCCGCCCCCATTTTTAATGAACTCTCTCATTGTGGAATGACCCACAATAGTTTTAAGAAAAAAAATATGCACTTTGAGGCAACATTAGAAATAATCCAAGATTGGTTCAGTGCAGGTGCTGCTACATTAACACTTTAACAAAGGCACATACTCAAATCTCCATATCAGTTCTTGTAATCCATATTAAAATGTCTCAAAACTTCATGTTTTCAAGAAGAGACTAGAGTTACTAAAAGTAGGTGGGAAGGTTGAGCTCAAGTACAGCTGTCCAGTACAGAACTGGAGGGATTAAAGGGACAGCAAAGTAAGTGCAATGCAATGGAACAATCCGCAAACACAAACTGTTCTTGCTTACCTTAGTAATCAGTCTGTGGTAACGTCCGTAAACCCTGGCTCACAAGAACACTTGTTGATATGGAAGAAGGCAATGCAAAATAGGACAGGGAAAGCAGCTGGCTGCCCTCACCTCAGTCACAAAAATCTATCCAGAAAAGCAGGATTTCGAGATAAAGACTACTACCTACAACTGAAACAGCGGGGAAATTTAAATATCCCCTTCTCAAACGAATCGACCTAAGAAAGCACAGAAGCCCCTGCTCAACTCTAAAGATATGCAAAGAAATAAATACTAATCATATGCTTCAAGGTGCTTTTGACTTTTTTTTTTTTCCTGTTAGCTGAGAGTGTCAGTTTTTGTCTTGGAGCTGTCTGAAATACCAGAATATTGTTAAAAAGGGTAAGTGAGAGATCTTCTCACATTACCGAAAATTTTAGAAGTCTGTTGTACTGGCATTTTCTACTATAAAATCTACTGCACATATATGATTTTAAACATTTATGATATTAACCAAAAGTGACTGTTAGTTTGTCCTCTCATTATGACAGTTTTAGTTAAGGATACTTCAGGTTTTGCTTGTTTTGGAACAGGTTTCCGGACATTTGTGTAGTTCAGCAAGGCTCTGCAGTGTGTTTGATACCAGACTTCACTCAATTCAGCAATCCCTCTGCACAGGTTCCCAGCCGCAAAAGGCAAACACGTTAGATGCCACCAGCACATCACTGGTGCCCAGAAATGCTTGGGTGTTATCTTCCATTTTCACTTTATCATTCAGAATACGTTTGAACGAATAAGAGTACTGAAAATAAATACAAGCCTTTTTTCTTGAGTACAACAAAATCCACTCCAGACCCAGACCAAGTTCTGGGTCACTCACATCAGCTCTGCCAATTTTTTCCTTCCCTTCTGTTTGTTAATGAAGCTTATGGACAACAAAAAAGCCCTAGAAACTTTAAAATATAAAATTACCGCACTGTTGTTCCATATCACAAGAAGTCTTCAGGTTTTAGAGCTTGACAAATTCTAAACTTGCCCTTTTTAGAGCCGACTTCGTACACTTCATCCAGAGATTTCCACATTTCCTTCTTTCCTGAAATCTGACTTGAGCTACTACAGACTTCGTTTTTTATAGAGACAAAAGCAAATTCCAATATCGCTAGTAACTTCAGTGATCAGAGATGGAAAAAAAATTTCTAAAAAGATATGTTTATGACTGTACTAAAAACCCCAGCAAATTGCGTAGTGATGGTGCAAGACATCAGCATCTGACCAACACCAAAAAAAAAAAAAGCATTTAGGGTGATTACAAAACAGTCACCAAAATATTGTACAATATATTAATCCATTTCCTCATGGATAAAGTGCATTTACCTAGCCTGAGAGTAAGTACCACATTGATAAAGGGATGCTAAAGCACTTCCCCAAGACAGATTAGAAGAAAATCAGAGTTATCCTGAATCCTGTATCCAGTTTGCCTCAGTGATTCTTGAAGACACTTTGGGACAGACCCTCTTGCTGGTCCAGTTGAGGTACTCCAGTCCAACTGAGTCCATGGCTAGGATGGTCTGGTCAGCAAATCATCACCTGGTGCTATCTGAAAACTCCCACATTGATAGAAAGAGCCACTTCTGGTTTACGGTGCTTAATGCTCAGCTTCTCATCAGAGAAAACAAGGTCCTGTAAGCGTTCAGCTTGACGACTATTAAAAAAAAAAAATTAAGATGTCTAATATTAGTGTTGAGCCTTAGCACCAACAGCAGCACGAGCCTGGACTGGAACCCAATTTACACATAGTTGTAAGAGTGCCATTGCAAGCTCACACACACTTAAAACCTGTGTGGGGCCAGCGCAGCAAAGGGGTTCATTTTTCATCTCCAGAGGCTGTGACAAATTCTGCAGTCTGTTGCAAGAGGAAAAAATAAGGCTCGGTGTAGGAACGTGGCACTTAAAGCCAGGAATTTGAATTACCCGAGCACTTCCTTCAGGACTACTGGAATTGTGCGCTCTGACAGCACCCAGCTAGCACTGTCCCCGAAAAATTATCCAGGTATCAAGCTAGTCTGAAAAGCAGCAAAGAACAGTTTGCGTATTTCTAAAGAAAAATAAATGTAAATACTTAATACCTTTTCTTTTTTTCTAATGCAAGCTGCCTTTGTTTCTCTTTTCCAACATCATCTCTCACTGTGCTGAAGTCCTTAGCGTCATCAAGGAGAAGATTCTGTTGTGAAAAAGGATTGAGTATATTAACTTGTAATTTTCATCTCCCAAAACTATTTCCCACATTACTCAGTTCACACAATTAACTTTTAGTGCGTTTCCTTAAACTAGTTTTATAGCAACTAACTTCAAGTTAACTACGTAGCAACGATTCAAAAAGGCAGAAAAAATATTTAGACTCCGCTCGAGTTTTCGCATTGAACAGTAAATTTGCATTATTCAGAGATTTCTCTCCATAGCCTAATGCACCAGGATAGGACGTCAGCCTTTTCGCATACTGTTTTAAACCCCAGGAAGTATGTTCTTTCATAGTCTCCTAAATAACCCTTACTGCTAATTCAGAGCTCAATATACTGCTCTGTAACTTATTTAAATAATGAAACAGATCTGTAATAACTCTTTGGACAATGTAATGGTTTAAATTTACAACATGGTTTTTAAAGGGCACTGTTCTTGGATTTTACTCAGAGTTGGGAGAACAAAAAAAGTCAATAAAGTGAGGGCAAGAAAAAAAGATCCAGTTTCTTCTGGATAGTGTTCAAACATAGAACAGAAAGTGACTGCTTGCACTGGCTGAGGGAAGCTCAAGAGCTTCTGAAGTATTGCCCTCTAGTGCCAGTACCGAGATCTAAGGGGAAAAGCATGAGATTTCCATTGGGTTGATAAGGAAAACCCATCAGTAGCAACAAATTTCCTACCCACACAATGTACCGTCCAGATTCACATACCAGTACTTTCATAGAGATGTAGCAGGATGCAGGAAAAGTGGAAAGAAATTCAGATACTGCAAAGCACGCAGTGGATGAATCTAATCCTTGTGTAACGATTAAAACCAAGTTAATTTACCTTCACCCCAATGATATCTCCATCTTTCAGGTGATAAGGCGACAACTGTAAACTCTCCTGCTTTTTCTTCCGTTTCCTCTTTGAAATTTGCTGTGTCTGAATAAAATCAAAACAGGAGATTTGTACATGGCACATTTCAGAAATCTGCTTAAATATATTTGCTCAAGAACTGCAGCACAAACCAAAACATACGTCTCTCAAAACAAGGGTTGGATTCCATCATACCAGAGCTTACCCAGCTAGATATTGGCAGCCACTCAAATTTTTCAGGGAAGTATTTGGCTATTTCAATTTTATCTACAGGGAGACAATAGTGAGAAGCCACTCGTTGCCTCAGCGCCCAGGTCGTGCACTCTTTGGAGATATCCCACACCAGATCTGTGGAGTCATAGTAGTCCCTCTCCCCTGGTATGCCCATCCGGACTCGAAGCAGCAGTTCATGGGGGCTGTCATCAGGAAAAGAAAACAGACCGTTCTTGTGAGCCACGCTTCCAGAATCCAGTTTTCACTCCCTCCTGCCCTCCCTTATTTTTGTTTGTGGAAAACAAAAAATAACCCCCAAAGTCTTCTCACATACCGCTACCTGAAATCCTGACAGAAAGCATTTCAGTTTAAAGCTGCTCAATTAAGTCTCATCTCAAAGGCACCGCTGTAAGAAATAAGTATCTTGAGATCTTACCCCAAATTTTCTTCTTTTTGCAAAGCTTCTATGCAGATTTCCACTCGGGAGCCCAGCTTATAGTCACTGGAAATAAACCAAAGATTATACACATTTCCAGTCACACATTCTAAATTCCCGAGAAGAAAAACTGTTTTAGTCAAGTAGACCTGTAAGCGCATCTTACATCTGGAAAACCAAAGCAAGAGGTTATTGGAACAAAAATGAAAAACTCAGAGAAGTACAAAAATGTCATTTAAGAATGTCTAAAATGAAGCTTAGCATAATAAGCATGGTATGATTGATTTATGCTCACACCTCTCCCTTCCACAGCTTTCAAGTCAAAAAAGATGCTTGGTAAGAAATTGAAGTAATCAGAAATGAGCTTTACATTGACATTTGACTGTTTCCCCACCTGTCCACCCCACAATCCAATGCAATGCTACTTGAGCAGTCAGTAAGAAACCTACTTGAGTTGTTGCTTGTTGTTTCGTAAAAGCTTGCCTGGGCGCTTACTTTCCAGCGTCCACACTCTGAGAAATGAGGGCAGTGGGACAATTTGCTCCTGGCAGTACGGTAGGGTCATAGCCTGAAAAAAGAAACATCTCTTCAATAATTTTAGCAGCCAGTCTTCTTGGGAAAAAAAAAACAAAACCAAACCACCAACAAAACAAACCTCTTAATCCTCAATGCAATACTGAAGCAATCAGAAATAGGGCAAGGTATTTAAATTTATTCCACACCAGCTGTTGCTTGTGACTTACAGGTAGTGGCTATGATCGACATATTTGCTTTTCAATCTCAAAGCAAGTTGGACTTCAATCCCTCCCAACATTTCTTAACTTAACTTACGTTTCAAAAGTACTGAGTTTCTTTTTTTAACCAAAATTTGTATAACTGGGAGGGAATGAGGCTGACAGAATCATGACCCCAGTCTCTAGCCAACTGCTGAGCAAGCTCCTTTAAGTCCTTATCAATGATACAATACTCTTTCCATGCTAAGACAACTCTCCTTGTTCACAAGATGCAAACGGTCAGTTTTTCATAGCATTAGTTTGTCAGAGACTGAAACTGAAGTTGTACCCAAAATAGTAAGTGTTGGTATGGATCAGAATCAGGTGAGACATCCTACCCCATGCGCTTTAAGTAGAACAGCCAGCTGGCTAAACAATAAAGAGCCTTATGATAGGACTGTTTTATGTCTCTTTGTGGGTTTGGGGTGGTTTTTTTGGTTGTTTTTTGATTTTTTTTTTGCTTTTGCAGGGTTTTTTTCCATTTTGGTTTGAGTTTTAGTGTATTAAAATCATACTTTTATGGTTAAAAAAAGCATATAAAGGCACCTTAGTTTCTGGCCAAAGAAACTAAGCTACACCTTCCTCAATGACAAACATGACCTTCTGTGCATCAAATGCAATTCGTTATTCATTAGATTCAACATACAAAAAAAAGAAGCCGACGCAGAAAACTAATACAGGAACAATGTGGAAATGGAAAGTGGCTTTTTAGGAAGTGCTTGTATGTGTGTGCTTCTCATGAATAATTTTTACGCTGTGAAATAAAGATAGGGCTGCAAGCCAAAGTTCCAGATGAAGTGCAACAAGGCTTTTGCAGGTCAGGACACATGACAGGTAGAATGGCAACTGCAGGAGACATACTAAGGAAGTCTCTGAGCTACATGCTCCAACTGCCTCTTGGTACTTACCACTGAACATGGCATATAAGCAAATGCCATATCAGAACATACTGGAGACAAGGGAAAAGGAAATAAAAAATAAGTATTAATAGAGCTCAATTAATCACAGTGTTGCTGTACATATCCAATACAGGAGAACATCTAACCTGCATCTTCAGATCTTCCAAAGAAGCTTCTCCCGCTATTTCTATGCTGCCAGCATAACAAAGATCCATGTCTGTGTGGATGTATTCAGGTGAATCTTTAGATAGTGGAAGAGAGGAGAGGAAGAAAGAAACAGCAGAAGACTCAACATCGTTTATCATCCTAAAAGATAACAGTCACTTCAAGGTGAGATTTCACTTACAGGAGGGATCTGACCTCAATTCTTTTTGGAGGACAGTTCAAGAAATTTAATATATAGTTGATAAAATACATTCTGTTAGTTGCCAAATACGAAGAGTTCCAACTGAACCCATGCTGCAAATTTTAAAAGTAAGATCAATCATTCACATTTGTAGACAGTATTAAATTATTGGTTAGGACTCTGAAATGTAGAGCGTGTTGCCAAAAAAAGTTTAATCTGCTCTCACCTATGCTACTGAAATCATGGGGGAAGAAAGTAAAACTCAGAAGACATTTGAGAGAAAAGGAAAAAAATATGAATAAATCTTCTAAAAGGAGAGGGATCCTGCTCTGCAACACGACTCGGTAGCAAAGGAAAAATATTATTCTTCCTGAAAAAAGGAAAAATCAGTTTGTTTCCCATTTTCCAATTTGCAGTTGTTCCCACTTCATTGTCTTCTTCCTTCTTAACCTGCACTTGATTTTCCTACCCTAGCTGTTTTATTATTTGAACTTTAGAAGAATAAATACATGTTAAAATACTGACTGTAACGTCTTTCATTCTATATAAGATTTAGTCATCACTCCTTTTTACAGCTTCTCAAAAAGCAGCATAGCCTGAAGTTAATTAAATGTGATATTAGGAGTCTGGCATCTGAAGCCAATCACCTGCGTGCTCACTGACTAGATGCTTTACAATACTGCCACCATATTCAGGTATAGAGGAGCCATTTTATTTACTGACGAATAAATTGCCCTGCTTCAGAATTTAGCGGAGGTCTTACCCTTGAACAAATATCGGTAAGGAACATCAGAACAGTACCACCCAGCATTCGTGGCCTTGTAAAAAATTGCATCTGTTTCTTAAGCGGCTCCTTTCACCATAAACTTGCTGAAACTTATACAGTGACACATAGGCTTCAGAAGGATTTTACTACTTTAGAATAGATTTTGACTTTGACTCAAAGCCCTCAGTGTAATCATGGACAATCAGGCCACACTTTCAAAAACCGGTTCCTTTAAAAAACTGATCAAGCTTACCTCCTGCAGGAGACACCTGCAAAGCATCCATCTTGCAGGTCATCCCATTGACTTGGTCTTGTGCCTTCTCTCCACGTTTCATATGACTCGAAGACTTGAGCCACCAGATGGGTATTTTCAGGAAACCCTGAAAAGTGAATGGAAAATACTGAGTAGCTCATGTGTTTCACCATGAAAATTTTAACCTTCATCTCAGGAAGAAGGAAAAGACTTGTTCAAATCTGAGCTTTCGTAAAGGCACTAACATTCATCTAAGATCACACATCATCAACTCTCACTTCTTACTTTTACAGGGACTAAAGGGAAAAAAAAATCCAGCCTCACGTGGCCTAACATCGCCATCCTGGCTCTATCAGATGTCCTGGCATCCAACATTAGCAATGCAACCTAGTGGCACTGTTGTCTGAAGATCTGGACACAGATATGGCCTTGCCAGAGGAAGCAGGATTTGTCTAAGCTCACCAACTGCAATGCTGCTCTGCCACTTAGGAAACTCACGACTTTCTTACCCGCTCTGCATGGCCAGGAAAGGACACTAAGTTGGTACCCCTCTCTTTTCCCGAGCAGGAGAGGCTTGCTTTCTTTCAGATGCAGTTCTGAACTGGGCTGTTAACACCCCCTGCACTGCTGCTGTAAGCTCTTATCCTACTTTTCTTTTTTTCCTGAGAACAAACGTATTAAAAATACCTGGGTTTACTTTACGAAGCTTTATTCACCATGGATTTGCTAAGATCCACATTGTCTGCCCACTGGTTCTTGGAAACTCCTCTAGCTTTCTGTTTCAACTTCCATTGCCCTTCCCACTCCCCATAACCAGCAGTGGGAGTCATGATGGCTGCACCTGGACTTTGGGGTACAGGTGGCAACATGGTAGCCAAATGCTGACTGGAACAGGGACCCAGATGTCTGGCTGGTATGCAAATATGACTACATGTCAATCACGCGTACTCTATAAATAGTGGCCAGGCCAAGGCCCCTTGAGCTTTCCTGCACAGAGGTAGGCTGTGTGCTGGGATCTGCTCCTTGAGGAGGGACACCAAGGGATGGCGTGGGGACTTCTTGCACCAACAGAGCCTCGGTAAGTGCCTAACAGCATGCTAAACTTTGAAATCTTAGCTGATGTAAAAGGATTGATTGTGCATATATGATCTTTAAGACATAAACCACTGACCAAGTCTGGGACTAGCACTAGATCCAGCCACTTCTAGATCCTGAGAAGGAGTTTACAAAACAAGGGGGTCCTTTCTGAACCTTATGATTCAACAGGAGGGTCTCCCTGGCAGTTTCGTTTCTTCTGCTATTTTACACAGTAAATAACTGAGTTTCTTTTGTTATTAATTTTGTTAAATCACTGTCATGTTTACTGTAGCACATTGTGAAATCAATTTTTTGTACCCATAAATACATTTCTGCTTTTCTTTTCAAACTGAAGTGGATCAGTTAATCCCCAATAAGGGTACAGAGCCATACTTTTCCATGCTGCTTATATCTCCTCATTAAGGCAGTAAGTGTGGTTAGTTGTCGTCTTCCTCTCCACAGCCGTAGCTGGGTCACAGCCTGAGGAAAATATGCCAGGGGGTGAGGCAGTCACTTATATGAGATTTTTGTCTATGCAGGTAAAAAATTGAGCTTTAAGTAATTCCTACGGGGGTAAAGATCAGAGACTTTATGACAGTATCGGTGAAGAACTCTAAAATTTGTTGGATAAATGGTAAATTTTGTAATATCGCTGTGGGTCTGCAGAAAAAGCTTCGGCATGAGAGTCACAAAACCACAACCCATATGAAAACACAAGTTCAGAAGGAGGGGGCTGATGGAAATGGAGACGGGTATACCACAGCTGTCAAACTAGATTAGGGCTGTAACTAGTCCTATAACATGTCAACAGGAGTAACCTGCATTGGTGGCCTCCTGTATCTCCTCCTGCAGCCATCCCTTAGAAGATAATATCTTGGCAATGTTTAACAGTTCAAATTTGCTTTAAGACTTGATTGATGTTATTTTCAAAGATAGTCACTTGCAAAAAATTTCTCCCAACAGGCTCCTCACATCACACCGGCAGCACAGCCCCAAGGATGCAAGGTCCTCTGCTCCTCGCCCCCTCACGGCTCAGTGCAGAAGAGATGGCACTTTGCCACACTCCAGGGACCGGGCCAGGGGATGGAGAAGAACAGCTCATGCACCACTTGGCAATTGGCATTTCTTTTAGGGAGCGCTGGGACACCTTAAACAGGGTGGTTGTGCCTGCCTGCGGGCTGTCTGCTTTGCTGCCTCTTAGCTGCTGTCGGACATCGGGGGGCTGTGCCACTTGTAGGGAACCAGGTGGCTTGGGGGTCACTGAAGACCTCCAATCCTCCTGGAACACTCTCGCCACCATCTTGTCAAGGGCACCCCAGGCATGGGATGAAGAGGGGGCTGGAGCCTGGGGCACACAAGGGGAGGTGGTAGGCAGTCCCTGTGTCCAAGGGACAGCAGAATGGCACAGGGGAGCAATCCCCAGCAAAGGCGCCCTTAGCCCCCCCTCCTCTTCCATATTAGGGCATCTTTTAGGTCACAGCTCCCGAAACAGCCATGTTTGGCAATATGTAATCACAGTGGCCTCCTGATGTTAAAAGCCATCTGACTGCCTTCTGTTCTGGGCCTTCTAATGACCCCAGTAACTAGGCAGCAATTGAGCTTCAAGGCCCTTTAATGCTGCTCGGGCAGCTGATGGAGGTAGATCCACCCGAAGACAGAGAAGAGCCAGTGGCAGAGAAGAGCCAATGGAAGTGGATCCATCTCCAGCATGGCTCTGCTGGCATCACTTCACTATGCCAGGGCACACCTCCATGACACCACCCCAACAACAGCGCAGGAGCACCTGGCCAGTGCCTGGCATTAGCTGGGAGGCCTGGCGTCTGTGCCCAGCCATCCTGTGGGATCACCCATTCCAACTCCTGGCAATCAGCAATTACTTTGTTGGCTTTCTCTCCCATTCTCCTACCCCCCCAGCTCGTTCTGAAAGGGGTGCAGTCTTTTCAGCTTTGAGCCCCAAGAAAAGGGGACCAGACAACACAGCTTCTGCAGCCGAGTTGGCAGAAGTCATCCCTCAGAGGACCACTGATGTCCCTGGGGCCTGGAGGTTGGGTCCCTTCACTCTGAGGATGGTTGAAGATGAAGCTGGACCCTCTGTGGCGGTGCACAAAGAACATCAGATCAAGCAAAGAAGTTAGAGACAGCTGTTCCTCTGGAGAGGCAGAAGACCACACGTGTGCCAGAAGACCACACAGTGCTGGCCTTCGGCATTAAGGTGCTTTCTAGCTGCTTCATTAGGAGTTCTTTTTAAGACTGGCAATAAACAATTAAAAAAAAACAATAAAACAATAAAAAAACCAGTAAACATGCTTTCTTCCTCTCTTATTTGGAACTTTGCATTTGGACTCCTCTGTCTCCTCCTGGTCTCCCGAGTCCATGACAGACACTGATGGTTGGGGTGTGGGCCCAGCCCACAGCCTTTGAGATGGTGGGGGGCTGGGGCACACAGTGCACGAGGGCAGGCCGAGGGATCTGCCTCTGGTCATGTGGGTGGTGAGACACACTGGAGCACGTTGCCCAGAGAAGCTGTGGATGCCCCATCCCTGAAGGTGTTCAGGGTAAGGTTGGATGTGGCTTTGCGCAGCCTGGTCTAGTGAAAGATCAGAACCAGGTAATCTTTAAAGGTCCTTTCCAACCCAAACCATCCTATGATACTGCTTGAGGTTTGTTAGCGAAGCATCCTATTTGTATAACCATCCCTGACAAGAACGTTTCCCAGCAGGGCCCTCCATTTTCAAATGCCATCCTCAATACAAATCTGAACTGAAGGCAAACACTTAAGTTCCTTTGCTTTTATGATTTTGTAAATATAAGAGTTGTGCCTTCACAAGAATGTTGTGTGCCAGAAACACTGATTTCCTCCAGATCTGTCAACCTTAACATACTTCTAGGCAAAGAAGCTGCAGCGGGCAAGCGTTTTTACTACAGAAATTGAAAAAAGAATAAATACAGACAGGCTAAGAACATTATAAACGTTGACTGAAATCAAGAAAAGCTGTAAAACTACAAAAAGCTTTATTCATTAACTGCCGTCCAGAATTTTTCAACTGAAATTTTTCTAAAATAAGCATAATAAAAGAAATTGTTGGTATATTCAAGTCTCCAGACACTGACAACTGACTAAAGAAGACAAACTCGTTTTACCTTTGGTGGAAGCTTTCCTTCTGTTATAACCAAAGTATCTCCTCTGCAAACATTAAGTTCCTTCAAAGTGGCATTCTGTAGGAAGAGAAAAGCATGGCATACTTGTAAGTCTACAGGTTCTTGTGCTTTGTTTCCTAAAGTACACGTTGGTGGGTTTTTAAGCCAAGCATGCCAAAGGTCCAAGGTGTTTTGCTTTGCCAAAGAGCACAGAAATATCCATTTAACATCCCCTGCTTGGAGACTGTTTTGAAGCAGCACACAAGTATTACACCTGCAGGAGTCTGCTCTGTGGGGAGTCCTTCCAGAGCATCCTTTGCACTTCCACATCTCACCAACTGAACTCCCTGTACATCTTTGTAGATGTATCTTTAAAGTATTGAGCCTAGACTTTAGAAAAAGCTACGTAGATACGGCTTAATCCTAGTCCCTGAAATTAAAAGGCAGGTGCACAAGATTTACATTTTAACCACAGGTATACCCACACTGTTTTCCTCAGGCCCTGTGAAAGTAAAACAGGGTGGATAGTAATGTAGCACACACAAAACCATCACGCATTTGCTTTACTGCGGCTCTTTTCAGGGAAAGTCTCTACAGAAAAACAGAGTGAATAAACTACCGCATGATTTAAGTCAAAAATAGGATCCTCTTACTTCCTGACTTAATGCTTCCCCTGCTTCATAGCACCAGTCAATCCTTCTCAAATGCCAGTTGTCACCTACCAAAACACAAAAACATACATATGGAAAACCAATTAGCTAACAACACTGTTTAAAAAAAAAAAAAAACACACACCACAAAAAAAATTGCAAAACTTTTACTAAGTGTTAAGGAGTTCTTTTGCTTAGTTTTTGTTTGGTTTTTTTAAACACGTATCTGACAACATGAGTGAAATACCACCTTCATGTCCTTCCCCAGACCCTAGAAACACTTTGCTGTTTGGAAATGCTCTTCTTTTACACGTACTGATGTCTCTTCCTCACCCTCCCTGGTTTAAGAGGAAAGCGAAGGAATTGGATTGACAACACTTGGCCAAAAACA
>VXBH01003056.1:0-21927 GCA_013400035.1 Rynchops niger | reverse complement strand
AATGGAAAAAAGTCTGGACACATTGAGTGTGAGTTGATGATGAAATTCCCATGTCAATATAACATTTGAATCAATGACAGGCTCCTTAAAATAAAAACTATCTGGAAAATTCCACCTTCCCCTCTCCAAGTGTCTACCTATGAAAAAAAAGGAAAAAAAAAAAAGGATGGTGTAGTCCAGAAATTACAATACTTTAGATTTAGCACCTACACAGAAAGTGCACCAGGTACAGAAGGAACAAATAAAATTGAACTTTTTAATTTGACCAAAATAACCGATGAAAATGCACTTTATTCTTTGCATGGTACAAAATTTGACTTTCATAACTAATAAAACCCAAGCCCAGAAGGCATCTCATTAATAAATTTTAGGGTTGCAAGAGCCATCTTAGAAATCTGGAAATTCCTTTTAAAAAAAAAAAAAAAACAAACATTAAACAACAATATAACACAACTAACCTGACAATCCAGATTTTTCCAGCATTAAATTTAGACACTGAAAAAAAGAAACATACGGTGAGACTTGTCTCAGTGCATAGGTTGGAAAATAGTTTTCTGCAAATCTATAGGAGAATTTTCTAACATAAGAACTGACTGACTGACTCCTGGTCAATTCCTAAAACCAATATATTTACATAAACATTGGGAGTTTAAGCTATATTTTGAACCCTTCAAGTATGAGATTGTTTTCAGGCAAGAAATTTACGATGTCTGGTGAGTCCGCTTTTATGCTGTTGAAAAAAAAAAAATCTATACTGTCAGTTTGTTGCTTTACTTGAACAAATTCTGTCCCAGCGTTTGAAAACGCAGCTTTTGAAAAAAATACACACTGGAAAAATCAAACATGCAAACTCAACGCTTTCCAGGCACTACTCTTAGATGTTGGCACTCTGTGCCAGAAGTCTGGATTGGCAGTACCAAGAACTGCTTCCTTCGCTCTCTGCACGGTTCTTCCTCACTCTGATTCTGTGCATTCAGAGTTTGATGAACTACAACAGAACTGCGGCAGGCTCTGCCACGACTGAGTATCACGCTGAGGACTGCTAATAAAAGGAGCGGCTAGCCAGGCACAAAGCGGTCGTGCTGTGTTCATCCTTGGGGAAAAAGCAAGGATGTCTCTTTACTACTTGGTGAAAGATCAAGGCATTCTCCCCACTGGCCTTTTGGACTTGAAACACTTCCTTTGCCTCTGTGTCACTTGGTGACCTGAAGTGACGCACGGGTATAAGGCAAAGCTCTCCAGAAGCAGCAGACCTGATCCAAGCATGGCAAAAGCTTGCAAAAGCAGCTAGACTTACCTCTTTGACAGAAGCAGTCTCTTCCACAACGATCTCCATCTCAGGGCTTGTGTTTTGGTCACTCCCAACAATAAAATATAAGAAGAGCTAAAAAAGCAAATATAAGCCATCATAAAACATATTTAAGTATGGAAATACTGTGAAATAACAGCTCCTAATGCACACGTACACCAGTAGAACAAGCCTGTATCAGTCAAACAGCGCTGAAACTCCTACGGGCTAAAGCAAACAATTCAAGCAGGACAAAGCAGCACATGGAATTGAGTTATGGTCATCAGTAGAGCTTTATTAACTAACTGTACATCTACTTTCCTGCTGCAAATGAGAGATAAAATCTGCTAGAACTCTTGATCTTTAGAAATATACATCTTTTTTTCTTGAATATTTGAAACTTGTAGATATCAAGGGCAAGATCTCCCTTTTCTTACATTATGCTCTTTACAAAAGTCTACACGCATCAGAGCACAGGATTTGGACAACCACAAACAGATGAATGATAAATGATTTACCATTAGTCAAATGAGCTATATTAACTGGTCATGTATATGCTCTCGGTCTTCTGCAACTGAGATAAATGGTGTGAGCCTTCATGCTGATATGTGTAATTCTCAGTGTTACTGAGCATTTTTTTCCATGCCATTTGCAACCGTTACAAGATAAAAAAAACTGGGAAATGTAAGCAAAGCATAAAAAGCAGTACAAGACTCTCTTCAGACACAGCACTACTATACCTGAGTAGAAGTTGGAGCTTTCCCGTGACACAGCCCTAGCAAGCTTCCCATTTTCAGTTCTGCTTCCTTGACAGTATAATCTTCAGGCACTTCAGAGAGGACAAAAACACAGAGAACATCATAACCTGATGCTTCCTGAAAACATACGTTCTATTATGCTGCTCTTTAGAGTAAGATAAAAATGTTTGGTGACATTTAGAGAACTTTTGCTTCCACAGTGTCGACATCAGCTCTGTAAACCTCCCATGACTAAAGCAAAGCCATGTTTGTATGAAGGTTCCTTCCCACCACTTCTGGTATATGAGGTGACAGGAGAATTCAGGTTGGACGGGATCTTTGTAGGTTGTCTGGTCCAAACCTCTGCTCAAAGCAGAACCAGCTCTGAAGTCAAATCAGTTCACTCTGAGCTTTTTCCAGCCAAGCTCCGAATACCTCCAGGGACGGACATCCCCCAGTTTCCCAGGGCTCCGTGTCTATTGTTCGACCACTCCAAATGTGAATTCCTTTTCCCCCCACCACCATACCCAGCTGGAATTTTCCATGCTGAAACTTGTGTTTGCTGCCTCTAATCCTTTCCATGTGCTCCTCTGAGAAGAATCTGGCTCTGCCTTCTCTACAGATCCATGTTAGGGAGTTACAGATGGCAATTACTCCTCCTCCCTTTAAGCCTCTTCCTCTTCAGGCTGGAAAAACCCAACTTCCCTCTTATCTCATATGTTCCACCTCCCAGACCATCCTGGGTGCTCTCCTCTGGGCTGGCTCTAGTTTGTAAGGGCTTATTTCTCATGCTGGGGAGCCCCCAAAATGGACACAACGTTCCAGATGTTGTCAGACAAGTGCTGAATGGAGGGGAATTAATCTCTCCTTGGCTTCCTGGTCATGTTTTACTAATGCAATATATTAGCAAAGACACAGAAAATGCTTCCCAGCAAGCACAAAGCTGATCCACTCAGTTTCCCACGACTGCCCCAACAATCACAAAAGCAAAGTTGGGGCTCCTTTTCTGCTGAATGCTGGCCATCAGGAGCACAGCTACATAGTGACAAGTGGCATCACATGCTCATCCAAATAAAAGAGTAGGCTATGGCATGAGCATGTTCCTCCACTCTTATGGAAGCAGAAATACATGTTATTCAGTGTGCTTCATAAACTACAGACACAAGCTGCCTTTTCCCAATAAACAGGAACCTAATAGCGCTTCTTCCATAACCACAGGACTCAAGTTTGCTGCTCAAGTTGTTCTGAAATCCAACCTTGTGCATCAGTACTCTAACACCAATACTCTAGGCCATTTTGTCTCAGGAAACATAAGTTAAAAAGACATGGAGCAGAGACTTTGTTTCCTGGAACTTCTAGAAAGTTGCTCTGTAATGTACTAAATATGATTCAAAACAGATTGTGTAGAGACTTTTCAATTTATAAAATAAATATGAGAAAAAGAAATTTCTGCTAATTCCCACAGTCTTGAAGCACATGGCCACTGGTCAATGAACCACGGCAGGTGAGCTAATCAGTTTTACTCATTAGGAATGCAAGTAATAAAACCGAGCTGAGCACTGAAGTTTAACCTCTAGCTTTGTATTGGTACTGTTAATAAACAGTAAATCTGGAAAAAAACCAAGCCGCATAACTGCTTCAGTTAATCCTGGAAATTAGTAGGAGTTACGCGTGTGTACTGCTCCCAGGAAAGGACAGAGGGAAGCTTAAAGTCTCCCAATAAAACTTCGTACAGAAAGATGATTAAATAAATAAATTTACCTGGAGAAAGAAGTTTTCCATTTCCATTAACAGGTCTAAGACAGCTGTCATTTGCTGTAACAAAAAAAGCAAGAAAGAGAGAGAAATGTATTAAACAACACAAATAAGAAATTTGGCTCAGAAGTTTAGACAGATAACATATTCAAGATTAATGACAACAACAGGTTTATCTTAGAGACCTCCCTCTGGAGGTATTACATCAAAAGTACAATCAGGGAGAGATTCCTATAGACTTTGTGAACACTCTTAGTTTTTATCCTTTCAGTAAGAGATTACTTTCTCTTCGAAGCCAGCTGTTCACCACAATCAGTAAAATGCTATGAAACTAACCAAGTGCTTCAAAAGGTAAAGACATCACAAAAGCTTTAAAGAAAGAAAACTGGAGTTTCTTAAAAAAGAAATAAGGTAAAAAAAAAAAGTCTTCTTCAATTCTTAGTGTAATAGATTATTCCTACTCAAACATCTTCTGAAAAATAAGAGCTTCATAAAATGTATTTTAATCAAGACTTCCACTGATTTTTTTTAAGCTAGGAAAAATAATAAATTCATTCAAAATTAGATGAATTTTACGTCCTTTGCACCCTTTCTTCCTCAAAAAACCAATAGCAATGGATTTGCTATTTTGAATAGACTGATGCAAAAAGCAGGAAGCCAACCACTAAATTCTAACATTATCAGATCTAAAACCAAAGCAACTGAAGACGTACCTAGTTCCTCCTCTAGCTGCAGCTCCCGTATTGCTTTCATTTTGATATCTGACATCACCTAAAAGAAAGCAATATTAGTACCTCTATCTAATACCGAATGCTGGTAACACATCTGCTGTTCAAATGCCAATCCACAAAAGGCAGCCTTCACTAGAAATGCATCATAGTTACGTTCTTTTTCCTCTTAGTACTATACATAGCTAAGAAAACATTTCCTTAACATTATTGTACCAATATATAATAAAGGTATTGATATCATAACACATTTGGGGAAATTTTCCTTAAAAAGAGCATTCTAAAGAAAATAAAGTGGTATTTAATTTTTGGGTCTATCAAAAGACTAATATTTCACAAATAGTAATTTTGTGAGCAAAACTAAGTAGTATTTCATATTTTCTGTGACAAGAAATAATTTAAAAGGCAGAAAAGGTACCGGAGAAGTCCACCCCTTGGGGAAAACCAGTATTTTTTCTATCCTATGTTGAAAGCAAGAAATAATAATTTCCTCCTCTTTTAGCTTTTGTGTACTGAGGTAGCCTCACCAAACATACATTTACAGGACGGTCCAAAAAGAAAATTGTTTCACAATAAAACACATTCATGTAGACTACACTGCTTTAAGTTATAAGCATTACAGTCTTACTACACAGCAAAGTATTTCAGCAACAGTAACTACAGGTTGCACACTATTTTCATCGCAGAAAAACTTCAGCCCTGAGGGCTAAACCCACTCCTCATTAACTGGCCCAAGTGCACTGGGCTTTTCAGGGAAACAGGCCATGTTATATCAGACTTCTTACTGTTTCAACAGTGGCAGTAATTTTAACGTGTTTCTCTTCATCATCTGTTCTGCAGAAGTTTTTAACTTGGAGCCAGCTGATGTCGTATGTAAAAGCAGTCAGATTGCCACCTGACACATCCACGAAGCTGTAAAAATGAGTGGTGCAAAGGTAACCAAAGACAGGAAAACTACACACTGTTTGGGATAGATTGCTAAATACCAAATCTCTCAAACTGAAAATGCCTAGGTCATTAATAGTGATGGCATGTTGCAGAGTAAGAGTCAGAGGCCTCAGGCAGCATCCAGGCACATCCAGACTATGTTTTGGTGACTGTCTTTCAACAGGACTTGAGCTCCTGAAGGTACTTCAGAGTCTAAGTCACTTTCTGAGGCTGGATTTAAGGCTTCTGGAAAAAAATATTTAAAAGCGTACCTAGTCATAACTAAAACTTGAGGTTTTCTGTGCCTCTCTGCTACCATATATAAACACAGAAACAGTATTTGGTGTAGAACCCTCACTGCTTGATTTAATCTCAATTTTTCAATACTGCTTCAACTACGAAGTCAGAATTTATGTAACAAGCACATATACATGTCTTTGAAAACAGGAACCTAACCTCAGGGCTAAACACTGGGAAGTGAAGTGAGACCAGAAATTTGCCCATAGCAACTTTAGATTCAACTGGGAGATTCAGCAGAGCTGCATACTCTTCTGATACTGCTGTGGTCTCTCATCCCACACCAAGTCCCTCAAGAGCAAAGAAATATCTAATAGTTGTTAAGTACCTGATCCCCAAAATTTAAGATTACATTATCTTGAATTAAAATGCTCAAAGTGACAATTAGTTAAAAGGATTTCTATATAGCTAGCATAATTTAACTAAAAAGATTCTGCCAAAGTTTATTTTTTGTTTAATTATACTTCTTATCAAAATGGTTACCTCTGGTCATGGCTGTCTAAGATTAGTATTGAGCATCCATCCGTCAGACCAACACTTTTGACTGTTTCCTTCATATCTTCTTCAAGAAAAACTTCCCAGTTCTTGGCTTCTTTATCTGGTCCTGAGCCGTTCTTTAAGATGATTCCTCCTGACGGTGCTAAGGCTCTGCGCAGATCACCTAGTCTTGTGCTGCATGAAAAGACGTGCTGCGATTCTGTGAAATGCTGACCCTTCCCACCTTCATTATGCTCCGCTAAACGAAGAACGTTTACAACCACAGGTTCATGATCAGGGCCTGTCATCACCTTTGTACCACCAACCTGAAGTACGGAATGCAAGATTGAGGCAGACGTGATCAATAAAATATGGAAAAGACTGGACAGTAATAAATAACAATAAAATTATTGAGACACAAAGATGGCCCCTCTCTCCTCATTAGAAATAAACCACCTTTGACCAAATGCCTACTGAACAAACAACTAGAGCAAGTCAAAGGTGTTGGGCAGAGAAGGAATAACGTTAAGGTCTGTTCCAAGTCTGCATGTACAGCAAATCTATCAGTAACAGTAGCTGGGAAACCAGTGGACACTTGGTCTCCATCAGATTAAGAACAGAGGAATTTAGCCCATCAGGATATTAAAGAACTACCCAAAAGCATGACTGAGCAGATCAAAAGAGATTTTAAAATCTGGCCTTTCTGATATGCAGCCTAGGCTAAAAATATAGTTCCTTGACCAAAACAATTTGATCATGCAGGAAGCTGGATTAGTGAAGACCATACTAAAAGTATAACCACAACAAGAACAACTCTGTTACTAGATCTTTTCTTTTCGGTTTTGGGGGTGGGTGATAAATCAGAAAGAAAGTGTATACTTTTAAAACAAAAGTCTTTTAAAAGTAAAATTTTATTCCATTACAGAGATGGAATAAAATGCTGTGTTGCATAACCACTGAAGCAAGTATTTGAAAGTTACGAAGAAGCCTTAATATTAAAAGGAAGATGCAACACTAGAAAAGAAGCACAGTATATCAGGGAGACCATACACAGAAGTAATCGTTCATAGGTCTAACTTTACCAGGGCATTAAATTTTTGTTCATGCATTACTATCAACCAATCTCCTTCCAAGAGACACCAGATATTTTCAGAATACACTCCAACGTAACTGGCACTGGAAATCTACAGGCACCTCTCAGTCTGCCCATATCACACTCTGCAGAGTGTAATTCCGTTTATAATTTTATCACACAGCACGCTGTACATCACACAAGGTATGCTGACAAGCTGTAAAAACATAGTATCCTAGATGAGGCTGAAGTGGTGTCCCCAGTGCCAATGTCGGTATGTCAGTAGCACATCCACAGATGTGATCAACATTTCCAAACGTGTGTCTGGAGACTGCATCTTGTCACTTCAGAATTGTCAAGGAGAAAAGGTATTTGGTTCTTTTACCTCTTTCCCATTCCACACGAAGATGTCTGCTCCATCGGCCAGCCCAATGCCATCCAGCGTCAGCTCATCTCCTAAAAAGGAGCAAATCATCAAGTTCTTGCCCCCCCACCCCCCGAAATAACATGCTGGCACATTCTGCTCTGGCTCAAGTGGAGCATTACAAAAGCCGCCGTGTGATCAGTGTTTTCAGAGGCTAAGTTAGGGTTCACTCATGTAGCAAGAGCAACACAAGTGGGTACACATCCTTACAGCAAAGAGGGCCCCAGCACAAAGGTTTCAACTCAATTTCCCTTGAAAACTGAGGCCCAAGTTAGCCCTTGGCAAAGCTGTTTGGTCAGGATTATCTACATGAGATTTAACAGTGAATCAATACATTTAAAATAAAAAGCTTGGATTTAATAACCGAGTTACATACTGTACGTTCCAAGCTCATTCTTTGCAATACTAATGCCCCTGCTGCAGTTTCTTTTACCTTCCTACTGCAGGTCAGATTCAGATTTTTTAAAAGTCATTGCCATTTAAAGAACACGTACTAGTATGTGGAGGAATACTTACAGCAGCTGTGAGTGCCACAAAGACTATAAAATTCAAAAGTGGCTGAATAGGCTTTTGAAGACTAACACCTAGAGTTGCTGGAGACAGAACTCATGATTTTAAAATACTAATGTACTCTTAATAAATTAAAGTCCTCCTTATATAAAAATTTTCCTTTACAAAATTCCTACATCAGCTTAGATTTAACCTACATTTTTCTTTTATGTCACCCTGGCTCCTCTCTTCTATCCTCTATCTATTAGGTAAATACTATGAAAGCAAACATTCATAAGCAAATCAAGGTCAAAATACAGACTGGTACATTTTTGTCAGCAAACGTGTTTAACCTGCATAAGAGCTGCGGTCTTACTGCGCTTCACAGCAAAGATTACAAATAAAGGTCTCAAAAACCCTCCATTTCACTAATAAAAGGTGTCATAAGTAACAGCAGTGGACTTGCAGGTAAGTTTGAGTTTGAAGAGTGTTCAGTAATACGCATCTCCAAGATGTTTTACATATTAAATCCTTAATGTCTGCAGTAAATATAACAATATAAATAACATGGAAGCCTTGTATGTGGTAGTCTTACCATCAAGTATCTGGTAAAGATGCAGTCCTGCTGGTAGAGGCCTGGCAATACTGAGAATCATGTCTCCTTCCCAAGATTCCAACATCTAATTGGGAATTATATGTTGGAATATAATTTATATTTTATATATATATATATCAAAAACAATGGCAAGCAGTAATTCACATCACTCAAAATTACAACCTCGCTAAAGCTGTTACAGCCTGGCTGCCAAGCTCACTTTAACACTTAACAAGTCACAAATATTTACTTCAACAAGCCTAGTTACACAGAAGACAGTCAAGCATTTAGGGCTTGACCTTTCAGACTGGACACCAGACAGACAAAAAAAGAAGTTTCAACTGGACACTAACCAAAGCTTGTGAGGTACAGGAAAAGCAGCACTTCCTGACATTAAGTTAGCTTTGATTTAGATATCTACAAAAAAAGCATTTGACCAATTGTCATATTCCTGTATCATACTAGAGAATAAATGCAAAGATACCACGTTCAATAGTTAAGCTAAATATTTCTTTTAACAATTTTTTTTTTCTTAAACTACTCTGATTATTTCCTGTTAAGGACAGCTAGCTCCTTGAAAATACAAACACAAATCTGTCCAACTTGAAATGTTAAGAATAAGCCTGGAGTTTTGCAAAGCATCAATCCATACCCATGATGGCATGGACATGCTGACCAAATACAAATAATTCGCTTCTGAGGACTTTAAAGTCTATATAGTTAGTTTCATCAATTTCTTGGCTTCTTCAATACTTCAAGAACAGGCCTCAAACCAATGTTTCCTTCACTGTAAATCCATATAGTATTTAGCCTCTTAAAATAACATTTACTGTTGAAAATTTCTCATTGAGATAAAAATTGTGGGATAAATATGTACTAACTGTTGCTGTAGCTCATGTAAAAATTAAGTGTTTGAGTTAATTTACTATAGCAAATACCTGGAATACTGATTGTCGAAGGTCTCCCAGTGTTTTTCTTCTATCGATAGTCAAATCCACAACACTCTCTCTCCAAGTAAGTGAAGGATGCAACGCCCCATTGTGAAATTTATAACAGGAGCTCAAATGAAGATGTAAATCAATGCCATTGTTTGCTGAGTCACATTCCGCTCTTCGAAAGAATAACACAATAATAAACTAGTAAATTTCACACCAACATATGGATAGCTTATCTCAGAGATGCTTCTGTTCAAATTGTCCTGGAACCAATACCCTCAAGGCTAAATTCCCTGTCCCGTTCCCCCCTCCGTTAAAGGGTGCAAAGAGGTGCTCAAAGATGACAGTGATTTACATGTTGTACAACACAGAGCTAGTGTAGACATCCTCCACATAAGCACTGTAACGGTACATTCTGGGTGTTTCTACACCTTGCTTCTACCTTTCTAAACAGAATGGCAAACTTCATCTTTAGGAATGTGGAAATTATAAGGTTGTTTTTTTTTTTTCAGGCTGTGTTCCAAATCAGTACTCTGTTGAAATGCAGAGAGAGAAAAACTTCATGGAAACTGAGTCAGGACAGACACAGCCTTGCCTTCCAACTTCATACCTGTATCCGGTTCTGTTAGCTAAACGTAGGAGCAAATACACCATTTAAAAAATGAGAGTGACATTTGCCCAGTACAGGGATACCACACAAGACTTGTGTCTCGTGTGTGTGTATTTTGACAGCTTAACTGTCATTCAGGCGTATCATCAGTTCTGTGTGTTCCTCAACAGAAGGAAATATTTCAACCAACCTGAATACCACTAGCTTTTTCCTCCATGTTTCTGGCAAAAGATACCATTCATCTGGCATTCCACAGCAAAGCAAGTCATTCCCCCTTCTCCCAGTGGAGAACTCCCTCTATAAACATAATTAAGATAACGTGTTCCATTCTCCTTCCAGAATTGCACTGATTTTCACAAAAAATTGGTGCAATTTTAAGTTGTACATAAGTTTCCCTTGAAATTCTGTAGAACGCCTACAGTTATGCCACTAACAGGGAGGCAGGGAACCAGCAGAAGGCAGAATCTGGACATATAAGTTGTATTCCTCAATTAACCTCTATAACGTTGAATCATTTTAGTAGTTGGCTCAACACAACAAGTTTCTTTCATTTTATATCCCCTGGGAGATCTGCAGATCAAGAACGCTGTTTAAGAGATTGGTACATTTACATTAATATACCTCTTTTTTTGCAGCTCAGTATTAGCAGCATTCATTTCATTCAGAAGGTGTTCAGGAATTTGGTACCTTGGATTTCCTCGCGCTGCAACAAATAATATAGGCTAGTTTGGCCTCAGCTGCTTCACATGTGTTTTGGCAAACAAGAGAAGTGATCAAGATGAGACGCTACAGTACGGTAATCATTGAGAATTCAGAGCAATGACATTGCATTCTTTCATAATAGAGAAAATTAAACTGCAAGATGATACAAAGAACAAACAAGTGCTTTTACTTCTTCCCATCACTCTTTCCCCATGGGAAACTGATACATGAATGCTGGTAGCAACAACTTGTATTTGTTTTAGTAGGTGATGTTCTGCTAGTATATGTGAAGCGTACTAGAAAAGAGTTAGTGTCGGCCACAGCCAATTACTGGTCAGTACCTCCTTCGAGGTAACCTCTGTGTATCTTAGTTAACCTTTTTTTCAAATGGGCACTAGAAAGAAAACTGTATCTTCAGTTCTTGGAAAGGACAGAAAGGCCCAACAGTCTTTGCCTTCCAGAAAACAAACTTTTGATGAAGGAACCCCCCAAATATCAAGATGAGCTTTGTGTACCTTCAGCCGGCCTTTTTAACTGAGATTTTCGATAAAACAGCATGTAGGCACTCTCTTTACCCTGAAATTGTTTCTCAATATCCTTCTCCTTGATCGGATGGACTTTTGAATCATTCAGATCAAACCAATGGCAACCAGCAGAACTGTCCCTTGGCCTTATAGTGTTTTTTTCTGAATTCCACTGGACATCATTCTTCTGAAGAGGGCTTTGGAGATCTTGTCCTTGAGAATCTGACTTAAACAGGAGCTTGTGTTTTTCCTTCAAACCAACCTTATTTTCATCAGGACTGAACTGAAATATCTGAGGATGGCTCTGCAAATACTAAAAGGAAAGCAAGGACAAGATGAAGACGACACCCAGTTTTAAATATAGCAGCCTGCATTAGCTACTTCACCAGATTCATCCTCAAATTGATAAACAAACCCCATCCCTTCAACCTTAGGTTTATGATGCTTCTTCATGTATTCCTCCTCACTTTACATAGAAAAACGTAGTTTTCCTACCACCGCTTATCTGCCTGATGTTTTACATGCTGTTGCTGGCTTCATTTCATATAAAATGAAGACATTGTGAAGGAATTGGTTTTAACGTACATGCATCACTATGAATTAAATCAGACTACCTTCTGAATTTCAAAGATTGCTTGAAACACTAGAGTGCTTGTTAAAACACTTCTGACAAGTGCATACACTCTGTCCCTGGAAAGGTAGCATAGGGAGCAATGGATGCTCTATAGGCAATCAAAAAGCACCTGCTTTATAAGACACACAGAGTACCAGCCCAACCAGTTTAGCTCTCTAACACTGGTACTTTCCTCTCCCCTGTCTCACAGAAGTGCTCCCTTCTGTATTTGCCAGGCAGGGATCTTGAGCTCAGTTCTGGTCTGCTGAGCTGTACCTTACCCAAATTAACGCCGCCCATTGTGGCATCTCAAGAAATTAAAACCTCCTCATCCAGTTTTGCCCAGCTTATCTACTCTGTTCTCTACTTTCATTTTAGCAGCTACTTCAAACAAGCGTGGTGTCCAAATTACACAAAACGAAATGTGGCTCTTGAGAGATGGGGGGACACCAACTGTCCTGCACTGTCAGGGAAGAAGTCCCTTAAGAGTCTTGTCCGTGTTCCCCAGTTTACTAATTTATCTTACAAACCTCTTACACATCCTCTATCTCGCTAGTCCAAGTGCCAATGTTTTCAATTACCACCCACTGACCATTCAATAGGAATATAAACGTAAAGTTATCTTAACAGTAAAAACCAAACTAACATACACGCGTATTACCTTCCGTAACGCTCCACATTGTTTTCGGTATTTCTTATTCCAGGACACCCCATATTTCTCCAATAATTTCTGCCCTAATTGATCCATGGGAATTTGTTTAGATTCTTCCTACAGAAAAAATAAAACAGGCTACGAAAGTAGATTCTTAAGTGCTTAAATCATTCCTATTTGTTAATAAGCCAAGGTAACATCACATTTTGCAACAGCTTAGGTAAGCAACTTAAGAAATACTCAAAAAGGGCTGTTTTCTGTATGAAGAGACACTATTAGTATTAAAGTCAGGTAAAGTTACAAGTTTTATATGCTTCGCAATAAGTTCAGAAGAGTTCTGTAGACTTAAACCTGCCCACTCTTGCATACACTAACCCTTTCTAGGTTTCTTAATGTCAAAATCAAAGCAGTAAACTCCTTACATACCATACCTCTGATAAAATCCCTTTCAACACTGCCAATGGATTTTCTATTTCTTTGGCATTTTCTGTAACTCTTAAAGGCTTATCTTCAATCAGCCTATCCTCTTCCTCCTGTATAAGAAAAAGAATAGACCCACAAATACTGTTGTTTCACACACAACTAGTGGTTTTCTAGTCTATTCTGTACTAACATTAGCATGCATAATTTAGAAGCGTGAAGGAAGTTCTGATAAGCTGTCTCTGACACCTGTTACATACTGTATATTGTCATACAGAATATCCACTATCGGTTTGGGTTTTTTAAAACAGAAAAGGCATTTGCATTATTTACAAACAGCCAGCATCATCCATTAAAATGACTGTGCTAGTCTTCAGCAAAGATATTAATTCATTTATAGTGAGCCCAGTAACGTGAGATAGTTTAGCAGACCCAAAAGCTAAAATTTGCTACAAAGTCTTCATAGAGACCACCTACTATGGAAAACTAGCCTTCTCAAATGCCTCACTAAAATATTAATTAGTTTGGATGTATATTTTATCCACTAGCTTTTAATGCTTCTCTGAAAAATGAGACACATCAAGCAAGGAAGAAAAACCTTTAGGACTTACTTGTAACTGCCAGTTTCCTAATTCATCCACATCTCTGATATAAACATGATAGTGTCCTCCATAGCAGCCACCTTTATGTATAATAACAGAGAAGAGCTCATACATGTACTCTGAATCATCCATTTCAGTCTTTAAAAAGAAAAACAATAATAACAACAATAATACACATCAGTAACTCTTTCACACAAGGAGAGTTTTATACCATCAGCATAGCTTCAGATATCTCTCGGTATACATTCACACGTGCAGAGACTGAACTGGCTTTTCAGTGCTGAGGAACACAAGTATGGACTGACACAAACCACGGACAAAAGGAACAGGCTTATTAAGCAACATTTTAGGCATGATTGTGAACAAACTGGAAATTTCAAATAATGAAATATTGATGCAAATAATGTATCAGTTCACCCTGTTTGTTCATAACCAGGCTTATTTTGTTTAAAAGACTAGGAAAAAAAAAAGCAACACATTTATATAAAGAAACCAACTGAAAAGAAAAAAAAAGGCTTCCTCAGATGCAAACACTGAGAAATTTCCAAGCTTCTGCAACATCTCAATAAGAAAAATGGCTTTTTCCAATAACAGTGCCTCTATTAAGTATATTCTTTATATATTTTAAGGATCAAAAATTGGCATTGAGTGTAGCTGTTTATAATCAAAATACCTATAGATGAATGCAAAGACAGATTCCTAAGAAAAATGAAATAACTACAGGCACATAAAAACCGTATAGCTAAATTTATACATGACGTTATCAGACAATGACATTACAACCCCAAATTTAAGTTTTGATTTCCAGGTGATAATCTTCCTTTCAAGAAAATGTCAGATTAAATTTTAGGTAATTATTATACCCTTTCCCCTTGCATAGCTACAAGATTCACATTCAGTTAGAATGGTGGTCTTTTGGAAACAAACTGGAATTCCAAAAGTTTGGCATCAGGGACAGAAGAAAACCCCACAAAGTTTCTCGAATACTTTGCCCTGACAAAATGCAAAATAAAAGATAACTTGTCCTTGAGATATCAGATCTCTGCAGATTATATAGAAACTTTAACAAATATAACAGCACAAACCTGCTCACAAAAAGGCCTCAGATTTATCTGGATAGGGAATGTATAGCAGCTCGTTTCCTTGTATCGTTCGCACTTCTCGAAGTCAAAGTTAAATCTCAGGAGAGAAATAGTGAGAAAGGGTGGCAACTTGCGTAGTTTAGCAGACTGTAAAATGATTTTAAAAAGCAGTAAGCACACAGTTATAGAGAATAATGTTTCCACTTTGCTACGGTCAACTCTTTACTTCGCAACAAGGCTTTGTTACAACCAGGCAGACACAACCAATTTTTTCATTTTTAAAATGTATTCCTTAATTCTCAAGTTCCCTACCAACTCGACATCCTAAAAGCAATCAAGATCTTTCCCCTGTGTAAAACCCTACACCTTCCTTGAACAGTGATCACTGGTCCCATACTTCATCCTCCTACAGAAAATGAAGGAGGACATTGCTGAAATTCTAGTCAGTAATTACATTTCCATAGCCCGAATGTTTTTTGGGAGAGGATTTTCTTGCGTTTTATACTAAGAAGCA
The DNA here is from genome assembly GCA_013400035.1 of Rynchops niger. NCBI lineage: Eukaryota > Metazoa > Chordata > Aves > Charadriiformes > Laridae > Rynchops > Rynchops niger. The sequence continues at coordinate 6,484 of VXBH01003056.1, read as the reverse complement.
ACTGCTTCAAACCTCTGGGTTTGTGCTTACGCATGAAGTCGGACTATACAGGATCTTCCCAGGAACTTTGCTGTCAGCCCCTTGCACAGCACCTACCATCACCAGTCCCACGGAGACCCTGGGAGCCCAGAGAAAAACCACAAATTCAACTCCTGCTGAGCAGCAGGGGCTGCAGAAGAGTAACACGTGGTAGCTTCCCCTTTCCCAGCTGAACGGTGGGGGACTCAGCACCTGGCATAGGCCCTGAAGACACCCCAAAAGAAAAAATACCTATGAATGAAGCTCTACCTACAAACATAGCCTACATGCTTGCTTCTGCTGCAAGGAAAGGACCTCAACTGAGGCTTGGGTTGTGGCTTTTCCAGCCCCTCCTAATCATCTCCTCCAAACAGAGCATTTGTACTTCACCTGAGGTTTATTCCAATGACCACCGAGGAATTTTACAGTTCTTTTGGCTTGTGTGACCCCAAGGACAGGTCAGAGCTCATACAAGCACAGCATTTTCAAATGTGAAAGTCAGAAATGATCCTATCTATAATGTAACTATCTCTGACAGGCGTATATTGCCCAGAAAGTGAGATCACTCCCACACGTATTGTGCTGCCTGCTGCTGTGTGAATGTTGGGATGCCTCCAAATGCAACAGAAATGGTCTGAAAAATGCCACCAGAATATCACAGTGGCATTTTGCTCAAGATCTGCCATTCTGCTTGAAGAAAAGGCCCTTGACTAAGTTCTGTGGGCTACAGTAAATGAGCACAATGCCATGCCTGAGCAGCATAGGGTAGGTGTATCCTGGAAGACCCTACAGCCAGCCACAGAATAACCAAGCAAGCGTTACAAGTCTTCCTCATTCATACAGGAGAGGACCTTCAAGGCAGGGAAGACAACACAATCCATTTTAGCAAGGAAGAATATTAATCAAGATCGAACAACTTGGTGCATGAGCACATCAGGAACACTAGCATGAAGCAAAACCAACCATCTTGTATCACCTCTGAATTTAAGTGTAGATTCAACAGACATGCTTCTGAGCCTTTCCAATGTCTTCATCCCACTCTCCATTTGCAGAGCCACAATGGAAAGCCTGCCAGGAGCACACATGGTTTAAGAAACCCCCTGAATTAGGTATTTCATTTGTGTCAATACCCAAGACTACATTGCAGACCTTAGTGGCACAAAGGATTTTGCATGTTCTCCCAAGTTCAGGGTGAACAATCACTGTACAATTAAAATTTGATAAAAGTTCTGGAACACGAGATTCTTTACCTATTAATATCCTTAAAGGCCAAAACAAAGAAGGGGGAAGAGTAACATCCAAAGACCCACAGAGTACTGAAGGAAGGGAGGAATGGAGCGGGTAGGTATGGGCCATCTTGTCTTTGAAACAGGCTGAGTGCAGGCAGGTGGTCGAATTGTTAGATAGCTGCCTTCCTAATGCTGCCACCAAGCCTGGAGTGGCCCAGCTGGCACCGCACTTGCTGCCAGTGCCGACTCTCACTGTAGTCTGCTGTGATCCCACACATCATGCCTGCAGGGCCACAAAGCCACAAGCAGCAGTCATGCTGAAACAATATCCCTCTTGCCTGCTACAGCTCCTCTTCTCTTGAGGTTGTCCATTCACACCTTGGAATCTCCCAGCTATGTGACTTCTTACCCAGTATCATAGTTCCCACGGGCTTCTTGCATGGATAAGCACATTTGAGAGGTAACTCTTATCTCGCATTCCCTTGAACCCAGCAAAGTTTAACACAAATCAGCCCTTATAATCAAGCCACTTACGGCATGAAAGAAGAAAACAAAACACAACTTTGTATCATTCTTGAAAAATGCAATTCAAAGACCTACAACTCTTGTAAAGTTCTCATTGGGCTGCCATTCCCTGGCCAAGGGGATGGGTAAGGAGACAAATAGAAAGTCTTAAATTCAAGTACTATGTTGGGGAAACCAGTCCAAACTGTCATAAACCAACAAGCAGGGACAGGCTGTTAGCACAAAGATGCTGCAGGCTGCAATGTCAGACAGTAACCAGTGTTACCAGCCAAACCACCATTTAACAAAGGACTTGGGGTCATGTACACAGGTCCCTTGGCAGATACCATTTGTCCTGGTTTGAGGTAGACAAGTGTCAAGCATCTGAAGCTTTCCAAAGGTGACCAGGGGTGAAGGCATGGAACCAGGCCAAACATAGGAGTATTCCAGTCTGGGTGTCCCTGAGCTCCTGGGGACCACTGTCAATAAACATCACAGGCTTAAAGTCAGCAGTTCTCCACTGAACACTGAGGAACTACAATGACTCAGCACAGGAAAAGGCTCACTGCATTTGGCCATACAAGCAATTTTTTAAAAGACAACTCAAAACCAACAGTTCTCACCCATAGCTGAGCAGAGATCAAAGCAGTAAGTCATTCACTAGATTATGACAAAGCAGCACAACTCAAACTCATCGGCTTCCTTCAAAAGCTTCTTCAAGCTACTGCTCGAAGAAGACTTTCACAGTCCACATTGTGACCACGGGAACATGCCTTTGCAGCTTTGTTGTCCACCTGCTGCCCGGATTTTTATCCTTCTCCTTCCTGGCCTCTCAGATGGAGGGAAACTCCTGGTGGTGCCCATGGTTGGAAGACATTGGCTTACCACGTGGCTGAACAGCTCACAGAGAGGACACAAAGTGCTGGCAGTTATACCAGAAGCAAGCTGGCAGATGGAAACAACACAGGCATACACTGTGAAAACACATCTAGCGTCTTGCACATTAGAAGAGCTGGACGGTTCCTTGCATGAATACATTCTTACTTACCTGAAGGCTCTAGCACTACAAAACATATTGAAAACACTTACTAAGGTGTTCATATATCACTGCAAGAACCTGTTCTGCATCAGGGAAGCAATGTGATACCCTGATCAACAGATCCCATTTTCCTGTGCAGAGCAACACTTGCTATTTATTGTTCTCTCCCATTTGGGTTCTTCATGAGAGAATTTCCATGGTTTTCTTCATTACATGGAGCTGTTTTGATGGGTTTTGGTTTTTTGGTTTGGTTTTTTTGTTTGTTTGGTTTTTTATATTCTAACTTATCTTTTAGCCTATCCTGTGAAATGTCCAAAGCCAGGTGCCTGTAGAGGTGCATGAATGAGGCAATACTCTCAAAACTACATGCCATCCCATTCACCATTAGCTAGATTAAAGACTGCAACAACATTAAAGTCAAGAAATGAGTCATGAGCTTTTCTTGACATAGTTGCCAAGGTTTAAAGAACAGGTCAGATTTTGGCATCCTCTTGTTATATACCACCTGATTAAAGATACAGATTTTTGATTTCCAGAGTTAGAGGGTAGACACAGCAATGTAAACAAAGTTCCTAACTGTTAGCAAACAACACTGAGAATCACCAAGGCATTACCTTTGAAGCTTCAACAAGTTTATCACAGACTCCGCATTGATACAAATTCTCATTTTCAAAGTACTCTTCTTCTACGTACATGTTCCACAGGGCCTCCTCCAAGCCAGCAACACCTTTTACTGCCACCGTTAGGTCTAAGAAATCTTCCTATGCAGAAGTACAAGCAAAGTAAGGTAGTAAGTGGTCTAAGTTCACAGTACAGTAGGAAGATGCTCAACCCATCCACCACAGCAGATGTAAGTATTCATTTTGCTTTCATTGCTGATGGGGAAAAAAAAACCCCATACATCCACAGAGGAGAAATTAATTAAAAAAAACCAAACAGACTTTTTTAAACTATGAAGAGCATAAAAGACTGTAAAGATGTGTTCAGCTCACTGCTAACTACATCTACTAAAGGGAACGCTTGCCAACTCAGAAGAAGCAATAACACTTGTTTTTTCACCTCTGAGTCACAGCCTGATGTAGGTGATTTAGAAAATGCCAGTCAAGACTTAACAACGAAGTCACACGTAATTTTCACATTTTCAAGTCTGCAGCACTCTAACCAATACACACTACCTAGATTCAACAAGGCCAACAGTGACACTCAAGAAATATGTAATTATTTTTGGAGTTTAAAAAAAAAGAACAGTTTAAAGTATCTTCAACAGACGGAACAGAAATCTACCGTGGAAAATCATCTGGCTTTACCTGTTTCTCACTGATATTCTTGCATTCTTTACAAACAATCTGATTGACAACAATCCCATGGTACAATCGGTTAATAAGGTCATGACCTGAAGTCCCCACAAGGGAAGTTTCCAAAGCACTGAACAGAATCCGATTTAATTCTTGCACATCATGCTGCCTCATTTCCTGCATGATCAAAAAAAATAAACTTGAAAAAATAAAATAGTGCCATCTGCTTTGCTTATTGCTTAAAGACAACATATATTAACAGTGACAAAGACAGCTGCTTCAATGACTTACCCATACCCATTTATAGTAAATACCCATTTACTACCTTGAGTAGTAAATTACTACCTTTACTATAATTTATAATTCTTAATTAGTTATGCTTTCTTAGTAGCTATGTAAACTATGACCCACACAAGACACTTTCACTTGGGTAGATTTAGACTAAATGCTGAGTTACACAGTTCAATTTAGGTAAGAATCTAAGTATTTGAAGGACAAGAACCCTAATTCCTGTAGAAAAACATTCCTGTAGAAACAAAGGAAAAGCTACTGCAATCATATCTAACAGAACAATTTTCTTCTGTTTCTCACTGCAAACAATTGGCATTTACTTCATGTGGAGTATACAACAATAGTTGACCCAGTTCAACACTATCTCTGCAGCTTGAAGTATTTTAAGATATTTCTTAAATGTCAAACTTCAAAAAAAAAAAATCTTCATTCAGGAAAAAGTTTTTCAATGGTGGTGTCACTCATAGTGCTTTGTACCTCATGACTGTTCCACCCAAAGCTCTCAGTAAGGTCTGTCGTAGATGCAGCCTGCTGGTCCAAAAGCAGAAGCTGCGCAAATAACCGTTGAAGTTGTAATGGAATTATTCGAACCTAGAAAGAAAAAACAAAATATACCCAGCAGATCAGGAAGTCTTCAAACCAATCATTTAAATAAAAAGGAAACTAAAAGAAAAACAATTTCTTAGAAAATTCGTCATAAACCACCCCTCCATGGCTTTCACAGGTTACTCGATTCACACCAAAACATCAGTCAGACTTGGTTCCCAAAAATCTACAGTGCCTCACCTAACTCAGCCAAATGCAGTCATGGAACATAGGTTTTGTGATAAAGCAAAACTGTACAGATAAAATTTAAGCCATTACCACAATAAAAAAGGACAACTTTCTCTGATATTTTTCATAACACTAAACCCTAAGAACTCAGCTACAAGACATCATGACATACAGATTTATCACGGGCTACTCCTTGCTCAGTAAAGGGTTTTGGTGGAGGGGTGGAATGAGATGGGAAGGATAACGGTTAATGTCAACAAGCTTAATTAGTTGTCTATATTTATCTTTGGCTTATCAAGAAAAAAATTTTGCAAGTACCCAGTTCTGTCACTTTAACTAAAGAATTAAATTCTGTAGTCAACTTTATAAGCACTTTTTAAAAAAAGATTAAATTCCAATCCCATTCCATCTTGTACATGGGAGGGCAGTTAAACCCTCAGACAGCATCAGTGCAGTTATCCAGGCTGAACGCATTTACCTCCCCCCCACCCCAGGAACAAGTAAGTCATACCACTGTAGCTTTAATTACAGGGTGGGAAAAAAAAATCTCTTATAAGAAAGGACTGTACAGACTTTGTGATTGTTCTGCACCCCATGAAGACAAAATGACCTCTGCCATCAATTTCAGCAGAAATAGGCTCAACATCTTAAAGATGTCCCTGCTTACTGCAGAGTTGGACTAGACTACTGCAGAGGGGTTGGACTGGATGACCTTTAAAGGTCCCTTCCAACCCAACACATTCTATGATCTCACTTTTGAAGCAAAAGCTTATGGCACTGAAAACTTTGGGCAAAATCAAGGATCAGCCAATCAAACTGCCTTTCACCACCAAAGTTCGGCTTTCATTCATTCTCGTAAGAAGTTTCATGCAAATTGAAACAATATTCTTCCAAATCAACATTCAGCAGTGACTAATGACAAGAAAATTTTAAATACCTTTGCATCTGGTTTACTGCTATCATCCAGAGTCCCAAGTTCTTCAGGTCCTAGAGCAAACAGCGCCTCTGTAAATGTAAAGAAAAACGGCTTTTAAAAGAAAAGAAAAAAGTCTCCCCTTTAAAGATTTATTGTATTTTAACAGTCAAGCATTTTGATGCTATTCCTTTTTGCAAATTAAGACATTAAGCAACACTTCTGAGCATCATTCATCCTTACACAACTGGTTCAAGCTATAACAATAAAGCATACATAAGCATGAAAGTATTTAGATGGCAAAATATCTAAATCTTTTTTAGAAACTGTGGTGGTTGCATTGAAAAAATGAATGACACTTTATGACCAGCAGTAACCTTTCTTATGTACACAAACTGCAGAAAATTTAATGTTTGTAAAA
>VXBH01003052.1:240206-270115 GCA_013400035.1 Rynchops niger | reverse complement strand
TTTTTTTTGGTGTGTTTTTTTTTGGTTTTTTTTTTTTTTTGTTTTTTTTTTTTTTTTTTTGTTTTTTTGCCCCCCCCCCCCCCCCCCCCCCCCCAAACAATTCCTGGACACCACAGCGGGTAGGTGGCCTTGTCAAGGTCAGTGTTTTGTTAGAGGTATTGGTGACTAAGAGGAAGGAGCTGTCCTAGGGTAGGAAAGTGACTAGGAGGCTTTTATATTTTTTTACTTATATTTAAATTTGATCTGTCAGCAATGTGACTGCACAAGCATGCTGGTTGATGGTGCCAGTTAGCTGCGGTTGTTCAGGCTATGACAAGTGTGGGTAAGTAGTGTGTTTTTTGGATTGCTAGTGTTAGGTTTGCCCTGGAAGAGTTCTTCTGTCATGCTTTCAGACACAGACCTCGCTGGGCTGTGTATTTATGTTGTATACGCGGAGCCAGACCTCAGGCATCATCCTTTTGGTTTGCACATGTGAAGATTTGATCCTGCATGCCATTGGGATAATAAAGGTAAAGGTATGTGTTCAGGGGCATAGTGATTTAATTTTCTTCCCCCATCTTCGGGGTAAAGCCCTCTTTTTTTTCTTCTTTTTTTCTTCTCTTTTTTCTTTTCCCCTGACTCTGTACTGTTTATTCCCTGAGTCTATTACAGTTATATTTGAGAAGCAGGAGAAGTCAGACTACAGAAAGGAAATGGTCTTTTTGCAGTCCTTCTTGACATTTGTAACAACACAAACATAATTAAGATAAAGGGTGAAGTGTGTTCAAGGAAACTAACTGTCTTTTCACTTCTGTCCTGCGCTAGTCCATGGGCAAAATGAGACTTACCCATCAAAGCTATTTTTCTTGGTGCGGTTGTGTCCCTGGAGGGCTCTTCTGTCAATACAGCTCGGTAGCAGATTGTGCTTCTTCACTCTCCTGATCAACGTAGAGCTTGGGGATTTATTTTTAACTCTCATCTTGTTAAGTGCTTACTGAAGAGACCTCAGGCCCTCTGTGTTGATGGCTGCCCTGTGACTAGCTTTTGGGTAGTATTTTGGAAAAACATTTTCCCCTCCCTGGTGCTGGTAGAACTTCAGAGATTTAAAAAGCAGCAGAATTCACTCCTCTTGGAGGAAACCTGTGCTAAGTCACTTGTCATTCTGCAGTGTTCAGAAGCATCTTAGCCCTCTGGCCACTACCTTTCCAGGGAATGTCGTCATCGGGATGGTTTTAATTGCTGAGATAATAGGGAGGCCCAAGGGACCTGCATGCTATCATTTGTCACAAGCTTTTTGCTGTGTGTCATAAACTCTCAGGTAAAGTGGTTGCTTCTGGGTAGGATGCTCTGTAATTTTTAAAGGTTTAAGAGACACCAGGCAACTGGGAGTTTGGGAAGATGCAAGTTAGGTGGACAACCTCCAGAGGTGGGTGGGGGTGTGCAGGCATGTGGCGGCTGGTGCCAGCCGTCAGCCTCAGGTGCTTCTGGTGCTCATCATATCTCACCGACTTTCCGAAGAGGTGGCTTTGCAGAGAGCGGAGGCTGAGGCAGGGAGAAGCACCTCCTTTTCACAGCCTTAATTTAATTTTGGTTTGCTGTTTACTCCACACCCTTCTGTTCCGCATGGATTCGTCCCTCTGGGCTTCCCGGGTGTGGAGATGGGAGCAAATTGTTCTCGTGGTCGGGCACAGGTTGTTCTGGGACATGGCATGACTTCAGGGGCCTCTCCTTCATCTCTGCAGATACTGAACCTGTATCAGGAGCACCAACCTCTTCAGATTTTCCTTTTCAAGGCGTGGTGTTACGTAGGAACAAATAGAGGCCAGATATCTTAAACTTCCCATGTTTGTAAAAGGGAAAAATGGTTTTTAATACTGAATTCTGATGTTTTTGGTAGCTGTAGCTTGATTTCTGAAAAGAGTCTTCTTGCATCAGTACCTTCCTTCTGGTTCCAAAGGTTTGTGTCCCAGCACTGGCATCAAGAGGTTTTTTGCCCCACTGGATATCATATATTCACAAGGTGTGGGAGCCTTGGGCATGTGGTGTAAAGCATACCTGTTTTATTTGATTAATAAGGCTCAAGAGGCACAAGAGGCTGTTGAGATAACAAGGCTTTACTGCATGGTGTTCGGTTATCTCAAAGGCTTTTAGTCTGAACCTGGTTTGGTTATTTTCTGCCTCCTGTGCTGTCCAAATTGGAAATGCAGGATTTATTATTACGGCAGAGGAAGGAGTGTTGTGCTGACGCTGTGCTCTGTGACTCTTTTTTTTCCTGAAAGCTCATATGCCGCTGTTGTAAGAGGCAAGGAGTCATTTGTTGTGGTTCACCGGAGAACATTCAGTTCAAAAATAGTATTGCAGGAAAAGACAGAGGTTCACTTTCCAAAGCGGCGATGGATGCAGGCAGCCTTCCAAAACGCGTATGAAAATGCCTCCAGCTCCTATTTCAGGATGAGAAAAAGAAGCACAAATTGATTGGTGAAATCTAATCCATGGCTTTTGTTTGTTTGTTTTCCATATTCTAATAAGTGAAAGGCAATGCAAATTCGCATTGGTTTTTGGCTGGAGCACTCAGGTTCCTTTGCATTGAATCCTGATTGGGTTTGGGGAAAAAATGCAGAGCTTCAGGGGCTTGGGGGCTTACCTGTTGGTTCTCGTGGTTTGAGAACATGAAGAATGGTGGAAACAAGATTTCTTCTGCATTTCTGTCTGTGAATCAGCATAAAATGGGAAAAGGAAGAAGACCTGGTTGCTGATGATCCTTCCTGCTCTTCGTGGCAGCTCTGGACGGTGCCAGCACTCAGTGGCAGAGTCGTCCCCTGCAAGAAGGGGATGACTGCGGCAATTACGTGGCACTTGGCAGTTTTGGGGCCTGTGATATAGCCGGAATGGGTCATTATCTCAAGAGCTGCAGGCCAGATGTGAGCTTGGCAGAATTTCTTTATCAAGTCCTATTTTAGGTGGTTACTTGTTTAATTCCAAAGGTCAGTAGACATTTGCATTGCCTTTGGTGGGGGGGGCAGCAAAGTGTGGATGGGGGAGTCTTGGCACTGTGGCTTGTTGCACTTGAGTGGCCTTGCTTTGCCTCTGCTTAAGTCTTTGTGTTTGCTGTCTGAACTGGGCAAACAGGACTGTGAGGAAGAAAGCTGGTGGCCTGTGTGCAGAAAAGTGACCTGTTACTGAACGTTAAATAACATTCGTTCCATTTATGCAGCAAATATTTAGCAGCTAGCTTTAAATGGGAGAATGCGCGTTGATTAGAATCAGGAAGAATGGTTTATCCAGCCGCTTCAGATGCTGCAGATAGCATCCCAGGTGAATTGCAGCTGCCTCTGAGCAGTGCTCGGAATCATTTTGGATGTGCATCTGTAGCTCATCGTTCCCGCGATGCGTCAGTGAATTGAGTTGACTTTGAGAGTGGGGAGGAGTGGATTCCTGCCTGTGGGAAGGGATGGGTAGGGGTCAAAGCACCGTGTTATATTTCAAGCTTCGTGTTTTGGTCTGATATGTAATCCAAACCCTCCAGCCACATGGTGAGCCCAGGAAGCTTTTTTAAGGTACTGTCTTACACTTCAAGCTGTGTTTGTGTTTTCATGACTTAGGTGAAAGGAGGCTCCATAAAGATTTTAGTTTGGCCTTGAATGCAATGTTCTTTAAGGTACTTGAAAAATTCTGTCTGCATGTTAGTTTAATTACTTCTACCACATGTTAGATTCAGCTCTTGGCCCTTGTAGCGTCCGGAGGATACTGAGCATCTCACTTGTAAGGATGCTTTTGGAGGTGGGAAACCAGATTTGTCCTGTACAAAAACCCCCTGGATTTAGAGAAGTTCTTAATTTACAAGCTGCAGTTTTTTGGAGTAATCACAGCGTAGAAAAGCTGTTTCATTTTAACAGTGGAGAGTTACTCTGTCCTGCTGACTGTGTAAGGGGAGGCTTGAAAGGAGCCCACCGCATTTTGAACATGGTTCTTGTTTGACAGCTGCTTCGGATCCTGGAGTTATGCCCGCGTAGCCGAGTTTTTCCCAGGGCACTGTGTGAATGCTAAGCTCTGTTGTAATGAATTCCGAGTGGGCAGCCGCATAAGCCTGCTCTCATTTTCCCTGGAAGACGCTGCTGCATTGTCTTGTCTGTATCCTGAAAGCCTCAGTGTTGTTTGTCAAAGGCTTGATTCTGCAAGTGCCACGTATGCAAAGAAGCCCGTGAATAGGAAGGGCTCGCTGTGCTGGTTCTCAGCTCCTCACATAATGCCCGGACAACAGGCTGAAGCAAAACAGTTTTTGTTAAACTCTTGGTATTCCGTGGGCATCCACTCTCCCACACAAGATGTTTAAAATTGTCTAGCTATGTTCTGATAATGCCTAGGAGTTGCTTTCTGCCAAGCATGTACATGTGCTTAGACAGGCCTCTGTTTCTACGCCTTAAATAGAGGGAATGGGCAAAGGTTGGCAGAAGTAAAGTGATTTACTCGTGGCTGCGTACGTAGTAGTGGCAGGTTTGGAAACTGTCTGCATCTCCCAGCTCTCAGACCAGTATTTCGTCCCTGAACCACCTTCTTTGCAGAGTGTGTATATGTGCTATTATCTCTTTTCTCTTGTACCCCATGCATGCGAGGGAAGACAAGTGATGTAACTGTGTACAAAAACTAGGATATGCATGTTGGAGCTTAGTATTGCACACTGGCATTCATATCCGACGTAGGTGTTTATGCGGTGCAGTTAGCAGATCAAAAATCCATGCTGATAGCACTAGGCATGAGGGAAGACATGGGGCATGGGCATTCATGAATTATCACCTGCTTAACCAAGGCAGGAAAGGGATGGCAGACCTGGGAAAGGTCAGCTTGCTCCCACAGGGTGGGACTGGGAAGGAAGAGTTGCTCCTGGGAGGCTTGAAGTACCACAGGGCTGAACGTCCTCCCCCTGGTGTCTCAAAGGAAAGGGCCTTTTGACAAGGGAATGAGGAAAAAGAAAAATAAAAATCTCCTGCATGGGCAGCCGGTGGCTGTCTTAAGTACTTGTGGTCCCAGGCAGTCCTTCTCTGCAGACCCCTGTGTGCAGGGATTCCTGGGGTGTTTGTTTCCGAGGTTGTGCCCTGGGAGAGCAGACAGGAAGGAGTCATGGGCCTGGGCGTACCTTATCTCGGCTACTTCTAGGAAATGATGTAAGATGCTTCCTTCTACAAAGTTTTCTCTAAATGCATCCTGAATTTTGCTGACGGGTGGCTTCCTGGCTGTTTACCTTTTGAGATCAGCTCCTCTGGAGCTGTGGGAGCTCACCCTGTTCTGTGCTATGCCTCATTTATCGTGGGGAAGGCGTGCTTCTTCCTGATCTAAACCCCTCGGAGTGTGCCGGTTTAAAGCCGAGTGCCTTGGAGGGAAAGGTCAGAAGGCTTTTACGGCAGCGGTTTCTGTGAGGTGAGTGTGGGGCTGATGGTACGGACGGCACGCAGCGGTAGCCGAGCCAAGCTGTTCACCTCTTCCTGGCCATCTGAATCGCGGTTCAGGAGCTGCCCGACGCGTGCCGGAGCCGCAGCAGATGTCTGCTCGCCTTAGTGCACCCGCCTGCGAAACCGCGACAGTTTGGGAGGTGAGTCATGGGCTCTACCTCCACTGTAAACAGTCTTTTGCATAGGATTTGGGATTTGTCCCTATGCTGTGATGAAGCAGCCTTGCTAACAGGTGCAACTACTGAAGCAAGTACACCCAAAGAAATTGTTATCCGAAGAGATACAGCAGGACTGAAAATATACATGCTGGGGGAATTATAATGGCTCCCCATGTATGTTTTATTTTCCCAGTACAGGGCAATGTAGAAAATGAAACACCATCCGTTCTCTCGGGCAGCGTGGAAACCTGATTCATGTCAAATTTGCTTCTATAATAAAGTTGTAAAGTTAAATAAACACAATGCAAGACTTGGGGTGGGTTTGAGCACCCTCTGGATAAATTTGATCTTGTACCCTCGGGCTGTGGCAGCCGCAGTCTCAGCCGAAGAACAAATGTGCCAGTTCTGCCTCACTTTATGTGTGAGGTAAGTGCCAGTCTCTGAAATGAGCCTGTCTGCACTCTCATGAAAGCATGGGATTGTTTTGTCCTACTTCTAGGTGTCTAAAATGTGGGTCACTGAGATGCAGGACATATTAGTGTGACAATTTTAGGCCTGAAGGGACAGTGTTGGCTGTTGATGCCTGTTAGAGTGTGAAAGTCAGGGCTTCTAGGTCAGCTATTTCTGATTGATGAGCTTGATGCAAGCATTGTTTAAAGCCTCTGCTTTAAACAGAAGAGTTTGGTTTCAGCTTATTCTTTTCTGGATGCTAATAACAGGATTTGAGTCTTGGCTCTTGGGGGGGGGGAAGAAATGCCTGCGAGTAAGTGAGTCGGGGCATTGCGTGGAGAGAGCTTAGAAATGGTACACGATACATCTCCTGGTTGTGGTCAGGAACCGTGCCTATCTGAACACTGCTCCTGGTCCTGCAGGACCATGCCCACCTCTTCATCTTCATCAGCTTCGGAGAGCTGGTGTGTGTTGAGGCCTCGAATGTCTTGTGGGCTGTGTATTCCTCTGCTACTGAGCAGCGGTATAAAAAGTACGTGTTGGGTTGTGTTTCTTACATTGGCCAAGAATCGAGCAGCAATGCAGATGGCATCCAGTGGTCCACACAGGTGAAGAAAGGAGGTCCTCATCCAAAGAGCGTGGTCCCCCTTGGCATGGGAAGCTGGTCCTCTGCACACCTCCAGGCTGGAAGCACTGTTGTATGACGTGACCGTGGAATTTTAGGAGAGGCTGATCTGTCTTGTGTCTGTTTGAGAGGACAGAGGGAGCGAAATTACGTGGATAACTTCTGCTACCTGCATGTTTTACGTGAAAGCAGGAGTTAGCTAGGATTCAACACAGGCAGCGTAAATTGAATTTTAGTCTCCACAGCGTGTCTTTTCAGTGGTTCCCAGTGACAGGACGAGGGGCAATGGGCACAAGTTGGAACATAGGAAGTTCCGTTCAATCACACGGAAGAACTTCTTTATGGTGAGGGTGACAGAGCACTGGCACAGGCTGCCCAGGGAGGGTGTGGAGTCCCTTCTCTGGAGATTTTCAAGACCCGCCTGGACGCAGTCCTGAGTGATGTGCTCTGGGCAGTCCTGCTTTAGCAGGGGAGTGGGACTAGTTGATGTCTAGAGGTCCCTTCCAACTCTGAAGGTTCTGTGATTCTGTGTTAGTGGTTGACCTCAGAGTGTTTGTCCTTGTTCATCACATGCCTTTGCAGCTCTAATAGGAGTTGTATTGTACATCACTGTGTTGGCGACAGGAGGCAAACATCTCTTTAAGAACATTTTACGAAGGAAAGTGGAAACTGTGATAGCTGTGAATTTTAATATCTTTACCAACTCTGATCCTAAGTGGGCTTGTGGCATTACCTACTGTTTTGGTGGCAGGTACAAAATACAGCCAAAATTTCTTGTCTCATTTCAGGCTGCTGCATGAGCATTTCCAGAAGCTGGATAAAATGATGTTGCTTGTTGCGGCAGGTCTCTGTGCTGAATGATGCTTGTTAGGGATCGTTAACATCCCGCTGGCGGGTGCCAAGTCTGGATGCCGCTGTCAGAAGGGCTGTGGCAATGAAGCCCAGTGCTTAGCAGCAGTTTTGGGGGCGGTCTGCCTGTCTGTTTATCTTAAGTGTATTCTTCTGTTTGTATCCTGCAGGTCGTATTGATCATGGACAGTGAAGAAATCCCAACTTTTTCGAGTCCAAAGGAGGAAACTGCGTATTGGAAAGAGCTTTCTTTGAAATACAAACAAAGGTACTGTTGTAGATTCGCAGCCTGGATTTGGTTCTTAATGACCAGAACATTGTTTAATCTATTTCTCTGCAAGGCTACACCAAGATGGGTAGTAGATATTTCAGAAAGAATCTTTGCATTTCCAGCTTTAAATTGAGCTTTAAAATTTCCAGCCTTGTGGGAGCTGAGTGTTTCTTGCACAGCGTTACCATGCCATGATCTCCAGGCTATGTTTCGAGCGTGTTTAAGCAAGAGCAGAGCTCTTTTGCGATCATGTGCATCTTTGTGTAATTAAAGTGCTGCCTTAAGTAGTATCTTGACGTTTTATCCTAAGAAGGTGCCTTTGGGCTTGCCATGTATCATTAGTCTTCCCTCTAGCTTCTTGTAGTTGAATTACTGGTATGAAAAGTGGCTGATTTGGTGTCTGCTGCAATTTATTGAAGCGTGTTGTACCTCATGGTCCAGCCCGAACCAGTGGTTTGCATCTTTTAGGGGGCACAGGGCTTTTTGGTTACCAAAAATTACAAGAAAGGTTGTTGTTTTGAGTAATGCTGTGCTTCTTGTGTGGGTGAGGTTTGTTTGGGGGTTTTCTGGAGTGGGGGGGCATTGGAGGCTCCCAGTTTACTTTCTTTGGAAAGCTTTCCTTGCATTCAGTACTACTCATGTGCAATCAAGATGAAGCCATTTAAATCTCTCTCAAGACCAAACAGCTCAAGCTGTAAGTTGCTTGTTTGGTTGGTTTTGGTGTTTTTCTGCGGCAGGGGGTGGGCATGTGGAGGGGCCTGTTCACATGACAAAAAGTTAAGCTGGTTTGAGGTGTCAGAAAATTCTGTCTCTTGGACATCAGTGGATTTAAGTTGTTTCCTAAAACCTTGTTAGTTTTCTCTGCTGCTTGCTAAGAGCTGAGCTATTACATATGGTAAAGATGCAGATTTAATAAGCAAAGTATGTGGAGTGGCTACTTCTAGTATTTAATAACTTGCAGTAATATAAGGTTGGTATGTGCTGGCTTCCTGCCGCAGTGCTCCATCACCCGAAGATTCAAACCTTCACACTTTTCAAGAACCTTGAATTTCCAGGTAGTGCAGAGATCCAGAAGCCTTTGTTCTCTCTTGCAGTTTTTGACCCAAACCATGTTAAATGTTTATTAAATTCATTGACTCTATCCTCCTAGCAGTGAAATTCTAATGGAGAACAAAGTGGTTGTCAGACTCCCATGAATCCTGTAAACAGCTTTGATACAAATTTGTACTCACACATGCATTTAATGTAGCTGTTTGATGCCAGAGAATTAATTTCCTTTTATAGCTAAGCTTAATGATGTAATTTCTCTGTTTCCCCGTTTTTCTTTTTCCCCTTAGAGGTTTGTGGATGACACTGGAGCACTGCAAAACTCTTGGTTTTTCAGCTTATTATTTTAAAAGAACTGTGGATTTTGTTTTAACTTGGGAGATGGCTGAATTTTCAACTGATTAAATCCTCCCTTTACAGCTTCCAGGAAGCTCGTGAGGAGCTGGCTGAATTTCAGGAGGGAAGCAGAGAATTAGAAGCTGAGTTGGAGGCACAGCTAGTGCAAGCTGAGCAGAGGAATAGAGATTTGCAAGCAGATAACCAAAGACTGAAGTATGAAGTGGAAACGTTAAAGGTAGGTCTATTCTGTAATAGCATTGCCTCTTCTTACAGGTATGTCTTGGATCTCCTTTTAGATTGTCTGGTCTGTTCTTGGTCACTGAATATCCAAATGAAGTAAAGGAGTTGTCTGTTTAAGATCCGGACTTGAGTATGGCATGTACTCCAAATAAGGCCAGCAACTTACCACAGAAATTTCTGGCAGAATTTTTCTTGTTCACATCATGAAACGCTTGTCATGGAGTTTGTGCTCGTTTGTTTGAGTTCTCTGGGCTTTGCCAAGTAGTAGCTTTATTAGTTACATGGGCTACATCAGCATAGCAACAGGGTGGACAACACAAGCATGTTTTTTCAGAACACTGTGTTATCATCATTCTTTGCGTACTAGTTTTGTTGCTCAGGTCTCCTTGATTTTATGAGACCTTAAAGAGAGCTGAAGATCTGTGCATGTCTTTCAGAGAAAATCTCTTCATTCTTCCTTAACAGCCGTATCTGTGGCAACAGGAATTGCATAAGGATCTGCGTGTGCAGAACATGACTTTTAATTGATGACTCTATGTTAATAAGTCCTTGCCTCTTTTGGAATCTTGGAAAAGCATAATTTTTGGTAGTTTTACGTTATTTCAGTGAAGGCAAAGGTTGGAAACTTACCCAGTGGAAATAGAGTTTATGGAATTACTTGTTCGCGTAGCCAGTCCCAGCTGTATCTGTCAGGTCAGTACGTGTTTTATAAGGTCAGTAGTTTTTCCATAAGCCCCTGTCTGTACCCTCAGAGCTGGTGAGAGTCTGTTTAGGAATGAATTCTTCCAGTCTTTCAAAGATGAGCTTGCGGACCTGGAGGTTTTGTAACAGATTTCAGTGGCTCTCACTTCTGCTAATGGAGATGTCAGACAAGTTCTGGAAACAGCATGGCTATTGTCAAGGGAGAGGCACTGAAGGGGCGGCTGTGCAGCTAGGCTTCTCTCTGGCTTCCTAAATGTTTGAGGCCTCAGAGCAGCTGTCAGTGCAGGCTGTTGGGAACAGATGCAGGGATGCATCTCTGAGCAGCCAGCTGTGTCGTGGCAAGATGTCTGCACAATGCAGCATTTGTGATTTTTATACTGTGTCCAGCGCTGGTGTCCAGAGCCTGTTCCTTCAGCCTCTCAGTTTTTGCTCTCTTATTACCAGCAATCCCACATCAGCAGAGTGCAGCGGGTATGTGACTTTCTTTGTCCCATTTTACTACTGATGACTTGGAGAGTGTATGTGACTGATCTTTATCTCACTGCTTCTTTCTTCCAGGAGAAACTGGAGCACCAGTATGCACAAAGTTACAAGCAAGTGTCGTTGTTAGAGGATGACCTGAGCCAGACGCGGGCCGTTAAAGATCAGCTGCATAAGTACGTGAGGGAGCTGGAGCAGGCCAACGATGACTTGGAACGTGCAAAGAGGTGAAGGCTGCAAACCTTTTCTTAAAGTTTTCTTTGCTACTCTGATCATCTTATTTTTCTTTAAGAGGGAAAATAATGCACACTGAAAGAAACCCAAACAACTCTCAAGACCTTTGGTTCTTTAAACAGTGCAGTTTACCCTTGGAGTTCACCTCCATCAGCTGGTAGCGTTACGCTACAGCAAGAAAGGTGGGGGAACCAAAGGCCTTCGTGTTCCTGTGAGAAACAAGCAGGGTCAGAGCAAGCTAGGCCAGAGTGCTGCTTTTGATACTACCAGCTAGGTGACTCTTCTATTTGTGATCTTTGTGGCTCAAAGCCCCTTTGAAGTAAACAGCTAATACTTTACATAGTGCCTTTTAAATAAAACAGGCCAAAGGAGTCTCTTCTTCCCTTGCATAACAGCTTAATGACTGTGGGGAACAAATGTGTCCTGTATAAGTGCACAAAATGAACAGGCTGCTGGTAGAAACGCCCAGTTTAGGAGCAGGTCATGCTTCCGTTTTGCTGAATGGGAATTCTGCCATTGATTCAGTGGGACCAGGAATGAGCCTCTGGCTATCTGGCAGAAAGATCTGAGAGCTGAGGCCCTGTTTCCACAAGGCTGTTAACATCATGACTAACTTTTGACACACATGAGTTATCCCACTGAAATCATGGAACGAATTGGGTCTTAGGTAATATCCCAGTGCCCTGCTTTCTGCGCTTGCTGGGCTGCTGCCTGTCCCGAGCTCGGGAGAGTACAGCAGCAGCTGACCTAATGCACTGATTAAATACACGGCTTTGGAGCATGGCTTGGGAAAAATGGAGGTGGGTATCCTGGATTGGCTCTTTCCCAGCTCTTTGGTACATCTCCGAGAGCCAGATGCTATCATGTTCTTTTCATCTGATTGCCCTGTTTCTTTGGAGCTTATTACTCCCTTCTAAGAAGCATTTCCATAGCTTTCAAATGACTAACTTGAATATAGACCTTGCTAACATTTTTTCCTCCATTATGTTTTTGAATACGCTTTTATGTTAGCTGAGCTGAAGAACCTAATATTCTGGATTTTGTTTCTAGGGCAACAATAGTTTCATTGGAAGACTTTGAACAAAGGCTGAACCAGGCTATTGAGAGAAATGCCTTTTTAGAAAGTGAACTGGATGACAAGGAATCGTTGCTAGTTTCTGTACAGAGATTAAAGGATGAAGCGAGAGGTATGGCTTGCTTGATTAGTTCTGTGTCTTGCTACGTTTTTGGCTTGCTAACAGAGACGTGTAGCAACCAAAATCTCATGTTTATAGAAAGCCTCACATACTGAGACTTGAGCTTGATGTGTAATGTAAGTGTTGGGTATCGCTAACAGCATGTTCTCTATTCTTTGTATGCCCAGTGTAGCTAAGAGGAAAAATTTCCTCATGCAGGGCAAAACTAATACCAGATTCATTCAGGAATTTTAACCCAGATGAATACAAAAATACTGTCTTCTGCACATGTAATAGAGTTGAGGAAGTGTGCTCCGAAAGTTACCACTTGCTGTGGTTTTGTGCCTTTTATAGGAAGGGAAAGCACAGGAAGTGATAGGGGAAGAGATGATAAATGGTTAAGTAACTTTAAAAATCCTGTTCCCTGTGTTCCTTCTAAACTCTTGGAAACTGCCTGGTTTACTTAAGGTATTTGGAGCTTAGACCTGGTTAGACCTTTGGGATCAGAGATGTTTGGGATAGTGTTCTGGGGTATGATTAGAAATTGGCATTTCCCATTAAGGATGCTGTGGAAGCATTTTTTTTAATGGTTGGTGGAAACTGATTTCTCTAGTAGTGGGGATGATCTGCTCATCAGCCTCTGCCTGCCGTTAATGGAGTTTAGAGATTAGTGGTTTTCAACTTTGTCTCCCAAGTGAAGCTTTCTGAAATAATTCCTCAGTTACGGCCTAGATCTGAGCATAAGACAACACACTTGACAGCAGGCTGGGATTTTGTGGTGTTCTCCTTTGTGAACCACTTTGAACCAAGTCTGTGCCCCACAAATTGAAGGCCTCTATTGGAAGGACAGGAGTTTTCTAATAAATGTGAAAAGGGAGATTAAGTATTTTCTGAGGAAATACATCTATTATAATTTGGGGTTAGGGCAATAATACTGGAAAAAACAGGAAAACCTAGGGACTGGTCTTGAACACTGGAATAATCGGTAAAAAAGACCTCTTGTTTTAGATGAGGCGTTTGGAAATCCTTTGTTAGGGTAGCAAAGCTACATGTTACTCCCCCTGACAGCAAGCACAAACACTAGCCCCTAAAAGGACTGATATGGTGTAAAACTCCAATTCAACATTTCTGATTGAAGAGCCACAATTCCTCTTTTAGGAGCCCAAACAGATTTTCATTTCAGCTGTGCTGTTTTACTTAAAATCAGTTCTAAATATTTATGGTAACTTAAAAGCTATAATGTGCAATTAATTTTCTTTTGCACACTGTACCAGATTGAGACAAGGAATAAGAGGTCTGTAAAAGGTTAAGTTGCTCTACCAAAAAGGAACAACCCCCTTGTAATGTATTGTTTATTTGCATCTAGTCCCTTCGGAGGATTTTATAGATTCATTGCTGAGCTGTGCTGGATGCCCTTTATAGCAAATGTGGGTGGAAATGGGAGGGGGCAAGGTAGGAGTTAAGAGAATAAGAGGAGGTGAGAATAAAACACGGGATTCCTAATCTCAGGTCTCTTTCCCTGGCGTTTGGAATACCTGGCCCTCTCCAGTCTGCCCTTTTATTTTTCCAGGCATCAAGAAACAGGATACAACTCTTTGTCTTTGGCTAGCATGGAGTCCTGTGGATTATTAACGGGAAGAATAACGTGGGGAATCAGAAATGCGAGAATTGGTCATTCCTCCCTTTTTCCACCCTCTGTTTGAGCAGGGGCGGAAGGTTATTCAGCAGGCATTTGCGTCCAGCTGCAGTTTCTGTAACACACTTTCCACGGGACTCTGCCTCCGTATTTTTCCACGTCTGTAGCATGGGTCACCTGCCGTGCTCGCTGGGGCCACACAGGGCTCTGGGCTGGGGAGGGCTCTGTTTGCCGTAGTGGGAGGTGCTGGTATGGCGCTGTGCCTGCTCTGAGGTGGGGGTCCTCGCTGCTGGAGAAAGCCAACAGCAGGCAATTAATGGTGGTGTTGCGAAGTGTCTCCTCCTGCTCCCTCCCAAATGAATAGAGAGAGTGTGTTTCTTTGAGAAATCGGTCACCGATACGTGGGGTTTTTTTCTTCTTTAAATCCTCAGACTTACGGCAAGAGCTAGCTGTACGGGAGAGGCAACAAGAAGTGACCCGAAAGTCAGCGCCCAGTTCTCCGACTCTAGACTGCGAGAAGATGGATTCGGCTGTCCAGGCATCTCTCTCCTTGCCAGCTACGCCCGTTGGAAAAGGATCGGAGAATAGTTTTCCTTCCCCAAAAGGTATAATTCATAGAAAATGGGTCTAGTTGTTTAGCAGTATGTTCAGCTTGTTAAGAAACAATTTCAGACCAGGTGCTTGTCAGTGCACTTGAAGTAAATCCTGTGGTAGCATCAGGTGCATTTAAATAGTACAATGAGTAAATAGCATGGAAAAGAAGGACAGCGAAGCTTAGATACTGCTTTTGGGGGGGTGGGGGTTTGCACTCTGCAGTAGATGCCTGCAATAGAGCACTGAAGATGTTTGGAATTACAGTGACTGATATTTCTGCTTAAATGTGGAGTAGCAGTGGTGGGTAAAGGGTGGGCAATAATTCAAACAGTCCAGACCGCCTCTGTTACCGCCCGTACTGTTCGGGGGTCCTGTTTTCTCTGTGAGGCAGCAGGATGTTAGTCCAGTTCCCTTTCCCGTCTGGAAGGCTCTGGACAATCACAGGGATTAATACATTATTTTTCAAATTAGAAAGAGTAGATTCCAGAGGAAGCTCTGGCTGGATTAGGTGGATTGCCTTGCAGATGGAGAGCGCGTGAACTCTGCATGTAGGTCTAACGGGAAAGAGGGCACTGGACAGGAATTAAGCTTTTTCGTTTTCCCATGGCTAGTGATCGTGTAGCCTGTGTGTTATTGTGGGGTAATTGCATGAATAGTCTGTTGCAGGATTTTAGATTTACCTTAAGACATGAACTGTGGAGGAGTGGAGCATATAATAAAAAGTGTCTGTGTTTGCAGCTATACCAAATGGATTTGGTACCAGCCCCCTTACTCCTTCAGCTAGAATATCTGCACTCAACATTGTGGGAGATCTGTTACGGAAAGTGGGGGTGAGTGCTCTGAACTGAAGTATTCCTAGCTCTGTGCTGCTCTCGCTGAGCTGTCATCCTTGTGCGCGATACAAGGCCTTGGCCCATGCCGAGTGCGTGCTGTAGTTTCCAGATCATCCACATTCAGTGTTCAGTATGTGATAATGTAATTTTTTTTTGTTTTTTTTTTTTTAAATTATCTTGATTTGTAAAGCATGTTACTAAGGTTCTGATGCCAGCTTTGGGTGATGAAATTCATATTTGGAGGAAAAAAGTTTCTCAAGCACTTCGGTATATGGGTTTAGACACCGTCAGCCACTTATTCTTACTTCAGATGGGGCCTGTGGCTTCTTCTCTAATGAGAGCAAGATGCAGAACTGGACCTCAGACTCTGGGCGCCTGCTGCGCAGTTACCGTGTGTCGTGGGAGGGGAGCCGAGATGACGCTGCCAGCGTCTCCTCTTGTGCCTGGGGAGATCTGCAACAGGTGCTGAAAAAGGGGGTGAAAAAAAAAATATAATCTAGAAACTTTTGATCAGAAAGTGAGAAAATAAATCAGGAGAAAGCCAAATGTTCCCATCTGTAGTTGTTGATGGGGAAGTGAAATGCGTGAGTCTTTAAAGGGATTACCACTATAAGCAGGGAAGAACTGGTTTGCACATCTGTTACAGGGTTGTTGGGGCTGCCAGGCTTTCCAGCTGAACGAAGACAAGACCTTTGAGTTACGAGAAGCTTGTTGACGTGCATCAGTGGTTAGCGTGTTGAATGGAAGCATGGATAGCCTCGGTGTCTAGCCTCCGGTGCTGGCTTTCCTTGGTCTCCTGTGGTTAACACTGACAATGGCAATAGCTGCAGTAGACACAGTTGTTTTAGCAAAGTTTGAAATTAAAAATTACCTCGTGGGTCGTATTTGGAGCCAGTGAGCTTGTAGTTGGTTTGAAAGGGCAGCGGGATGACTCGGGGTTTCAGAGTGACATGTTTAAAATGGGATCATTGTGAGTAAGAGTCTGCAGGGGATTTAGGGAGCTTAATCACAATCCTGTGTGATTACTCCGCAAGGACAGGAAATGCCAAATAAGCATGCTTCTTTCCTAGCCTGCTCTTAGGCACACGCTCTGCCACTGGTACAAAATTCCAGCTCATGCATTTGTTTAGTAACAATTATAGGATGTTCGGGATTTCTTTGGGTTTGGCTACTCGTAGGATGCCTTAGACTCCTGCAAGAAGTTTCCCCTCTGCTTTCTTGCTTGCGGCTGAGACAGGGAGTCACTTGGCAAGGATCACACAGGCTGTTTCCAGCTCATAGGTGCTTTGAGAGCAAGAGGTAGGTGTTTATCTGTATCTGCCTGAGTAAGCTTACATGGATTTCTAGAAGACTGTATAGCGTTCACTTACTTGTGATAGCACGCCAGTGCCTTATTAATGGAATATTTTTCTGTGTGGAACAGGACCAAACCCTGTGTTTGGGGAGATGAGTTTTTGACTCCAATGCACGCATTCACGAGCGTGTGAACGACCCCATGCACGGCGTGGATGCAACAAATAGTTGCAAGGACTTTCTGCTAGACCAGATGGGTATTCAAGTTAAGCCTCAGACTGTGACCAACAGCAGAAAGGGCAGGTGATGTTCTGAAGCGGAGAGAATCGGGAGTTTGGTCTCCCTCCTGCCAGGAGTCAGTGGATGAGGCAGAGGCGGTCACCTTGTATAGGGGTAAAAGATCTCGCCAATAGAGACCATGGAGATGGGCTTAGCTGCTGCTTTTGATTCCTCCTCCTGATGCTGTGGCTGTAGCACCTCTTGTTCTGAAGCATATCAGTGGGGCTTAAGAAACTGGCTTTGTGTTGCAGGCCAAGATTAAGAAAGAAATGGTAGAAGGTATTGTCCTGGGGAAGAAAATCAACTTTTCAAATATACAGCCCCTCCCAAAACTTGAGGATTCTGCTTTAGGCTCTGTTTTAGTCTTCTGATGAGCTTATGCCAGCCTTACTGCAGCTGCTGAAGCAAGAAGTTTTGGTAACTTCTGCTAGGCATTGGCTTCCTTATTTTAGGTAATTAATTGAGAGTTGATAACATTCTAAAATCGGAGCCCTAATGGAACTGAGTCAGGCCTGGCAGTCTGCATCAGCATCCCGTTGTGCGGGTTTCCTTTGTGGTTGGGTGACAGAGAAAATGGACAGCTTTGTTCCCGTTTAGTTCAGATTTTTGCCAAAGGTGATCAACTGGAGTCATGATGATCGTGATCGTGTGGTCATGACAAAGCCTGAACTCGAGCACACTTTCTCTTAATGGTATTGCTTTTTTGACCTTTTTTTTCCTCCCCTCCCCTTCACAGGCCTTAGAATCCAAATTAGCTGCTTGCAGAAATTTTGCAAAGGACCAGGCATCACGGAAATCCTACATTTCAGGGAATGTTAACAGTGGCATAATGAACAGCAATGGCACAAAGTACCCTCATCCGGCGCATACTTCTTTCTTTGACAAAGGGTAAGTAAAGATATATTTTTTGCCCTAAAGGGGAGCGCGTTTCAGGATGCTACTTGGAGAAGAAGTTTTTGTTGGCTTGTCTTTAGCCCACCGCAGCTTTCATCCTACAGGACAAATAATTTGTGGAGCCAGAGTCTCAAGGGGATGGGGAAGGTGACAGTGCTGATTTCTGTGAAGCAAAGAGAAAAGTGCATGATTGTCCCTTAGCTGGTAGGATGTCAGTGCCGGTTCTGTCTCTCTGCTGCCTAATCTCTTGGCAGCTCCATCTCGAGTAATACAAAAACCCAGTCAGCAAACCCGCTGGTGGAGTGAACGTGCCCTTTTGAAGGGATCTCAAATAAGTAGTGGTGGAGTTGCCATAGCTACTGGTGCTCTCGTGCGTGGGGAAGTACATTAACCACAAATCTGGAGATTCCCTTGGTGAAAACAGCTGAGTGCAGGCAGCAAATGTGCACTTGGAGGCTGGTGCCCTGTTTGCTCTACTTCCCCCTCTATTAGGGGAAAATAAAATACCATTAATGGCGTAATTCTGGTTGATTGAGGGGGGCAACTGCCTCCATGCTGGCTGTGCTGTGCGTCAGCCCTGAAGCCAGAAACTGCTTTCACAGGAAAAACTACCCCATGTGTCTCCTGTGACTCACCTGTGGTCAGAGTTTCCTCTCGGATACTGGGAAGTGGTTCAGCAGGAGGATTTTCCCCACAGTCCCTCGAAGCGCAGGGCCCCGTGGTTGTACCAGCAGCCCTGAGGAGCAGGGCGAAAAGCACAGCGCTGTTCCAGTGGTAGCACAGTGGTAGTGCGAGCTATGCTTGGTGTCGCTGGGCAAAACACCCTCCATGCTCCCTGCACGGTGGTGATCTTCCATGCTAAACCTCAAGCCAGTGCAATTTAATGCTAATATTCAGCACATCCTCAGTACAGAGTTTATTTTAGAGTTAAACGAGCTGTTACCAACCTAAAGAGCACCACATAGAGAGCAGGCAAGCTGAGCTTCCTACACTCATCCTCATTTGAGCTGAATCGTGTTGCTGCGTGGGTAGCGGGGCAAGTTGCATCTTAGAACCTGGCCCTTGGGGTTTCTAGAGCCACTCTTGTTTACTGCTTTTGGAAAGGAAGAGTTGGGAGACTTAACAAAGTCAGTGTCAGGTTGCCTGTATACTGCAAGGCTAAGTGGGGTCTGTGCCTCACCGCAGCAGCGCAGGCTGTGTTTCAGGTGCAAGCTGTCAGGGTAGTTGCTAGGGAGAGATTAGAGCTGATTTTAGGAGGCAGCATGGCTATATTGAGTTGTGGTGTGATGAGTAAGCTGATGGCTATGTGGGGTGAGGGTCACTTTTAAGTATCCAGATTGTCATCGTACTTGTTATCTCTGCTGGCTGCCTGGAGTTAAGAGCAGGTTGGAGCTGAAAAAGGCTCAGAAACCCAGCCTCCTGAAAGATAACTTCTATAGCAGACTTGGAGGTTATAAGTGGGCTAGAAAAGGGAGTGGAAATGACTGATGTGCTTATCTGCAAGTTGTTAGAGATCCTTGCATGGCCCTGCTGTCCTGTCCCTCTCCTCTGTACCCCCGAATGCTGTTCCCCTCTCCCCTTACACGGGCTCCCGCTCTGCCTTTGCTGCCCCTGTCGAGGTCTGTGCGCGCTGGGGGTGATCGCAGTGTCTCTGCTGTGTGCACGTCTCCATGGCTGCTGTGTAAAGCCTCTATAATTTTGTCTGCAGATGTAAGCTAAACCAAGCTGTTGCCTAAATGAGGTGAGCCCTGTCATGCTCGCAAGCTCTGGCAGCCCCCAGCTCCCAGCCATGCTGAAGCATGCCCTTTCTTCTCCCTCTCCTCCTCCTCTCTCTCCAGCCCCTGTACTCTCCTCCCGGCTCCCAGTTGTTGCTGGAGCCTGAAACAGCCACGTGTGATTGTAGATCCAATCCACTCTGCAGCCACTGCCTAATGAACGGCTCGGTTGTTGGGTGGTTTGGGGATTGTCGGGGATCTGGACAGACGTAACTTCAGCCACATCATTACAGGTCCATTTACTTTCCTTCCTCTGCCATTTTGTTGATTAAAATGTTTGACGAGTCTGCATCTCCCATCAAACGCTCTTTGCTTGCCGAGCGGAGCTGCGCAGGCAGCTGAAGACAGCGATAGGCAGGAGCTGGCACGGGGGAGCATTGCTTTAGGGGAAGCCTGGAGGACAGCTGGGCTTACACCAAAGCTTTGCTGGAGGATTGGAAGGGTCAGGATTTACCTACTTTTTTTTTTTAAAGCTCAACAAAGTCTGCTGTAAGATTAGCTTCCTGCAGACTTGTTCTTTCAGGAACATGCTGTTTCTGTCCAGATGCCAGGTCTTGGTAGAACAGCACCTGAGGATGTTCTCAGACGGATACTCATCTCTTGCTGTTGTAAATGTTCTTAAGAACCTATTAACTTCGATCCACTTGGGGAACAAAATGGCTCTGACCTTGATGGACTCCGCAGAGGCCTGGCATTGGAATAGCAGAGCTGAGACAGCATTTGAGCCAGCACTGGGTGTTTGTTCCTTGGGGCATTAACTCCTTGTTCACTGCTCCACTTCCTACACTCTTGAACGTCAAAGTCCTTGCAGTTGATGTCTATTCCTAGGTTATTTTTGTGAATCTGTTGGGCTTTGTTTTAATAAAACGAGCTAAAGTTCGAATGTGAGAAGTGCCTCTGGTTGCACGCTTCTAGCAGTCCTGTGAAGCACGTAGGTATATTTACACAGCGGACACCGTTATCCACAGCCCTGATCGTAACGCCTCAGGCTGTGAAATCAGGGTCGTCTTTCCGTCCCCTAGTCCACCTTATACAAAAGTTTCCCTGGAAAAGAGGGAACTGTGGGTAACTCAGATGCAGGTGAGTAACCCCATGTCCTGTAATGTGCTTTGCAATGCTCTAGGCTTCTCTCTGGGTCATGCGCTTGCAGCAGTGGAGCGTGGTGGGAGTGCTGGTTGTCGCTGAAATAGGACCCCTCACCTGCCCGTGCCGAGCAGAGTCTCGTTACACAGAGGTCTGGTGAGGTCTAGTTTCACACCTTTGCTATGCCCCATTTCTGGCATCCAGGGTTATGTCTGTGTTGTGTGCATAACCTGTTTCAATTTTTCTCCACTAGGCGTGAAAAGGTCATATTCCCCACCTTGGTCATGGGTAAATGAATTCATTTGCAATGATAAGCTGCATGCATTTTTTAACTGGGTGCTTGGAGGGAGGTGCAGAGTTGATGGTTATGCTAACTGCATGAGGTGGTTCTCTTAGCGTTACAAATAGTCCCTGATCAAAGCCTGAGGCTACCATCTCTCTCTTTCTCCTTACTTCAGATAAACTTCTCTGGTGCTGTGACCTGTCGCAACTATAAGAGTGCTGCTTGCTTTCTTGATCTAACTAATATTTCTTCAAATACATGCATGTTTCTGATTTAATTGGTCACATCAGAGATAAGGGATGAAGCATCGCAGCTGTTGATTTAGTTAATGTTGAAAGGTAGCGTTTGGTCGTGTTTTTCCTTCAACTTCTTTTGGCTATCTGCTTGCCGGTGCTCGGTTGCTGTGATTCTGGCTAATGGGAAGGCAAAGGCAGGCACAGGTGTGCTGAGAGCTGGCCAGGGTTACGGAGCAGGGCGGGAGGCCGGCGTGGTCTGAAGCACAAGGCTGGAGGTAGCGGTGCTCCTGCTCGGTGTCACCGTCCCTGCCTGGCACGGCTGTGCCAGCTGGAAGCACCCGTGGTGGCACGCTCACCCCAGCAAGGCTGCGCAGGTACCGGGGCCGCGGGCTCTGCAGGAGGGGATCCCGCAGCACAGGGGCTCCGTGCAGGCAACAGGGTCGGACTCATCTCGTTTATCCACCTCTCAAGGGAGCGGGGAGGGCTCCCCATGCTGTCGAACAGCGCAGGTCCCCACCAGCCTAATCTGCCACAGCCTTGTCCCCGTTCTGCTCCTTACATCTCCGTGCTGGGTGTTCCTCTGCCTTCTTGTGCTGTTACGGCTGCTTGTCTCAGTGGTGTGTTTCAAAGCACCGACCTGCCTGGAAACTCACTTTTCCTCTTGGTTTTTTGCGGGGGCTTCGACCGCATCCCCAGGCTGGGCTACTTAGCTACAGGAGAATCTTCTCCTGAGGTTTTGTTGGGTACTTAAAGTTGAGAGAGTCTTGGAGATAAGGTGCTAAGTATGAAATACAGCTTGAAATAAAGGTTAAGGAGTAGAAAAAAATAAATCTATTTTTAGCAATGACAGGGCAGAGAGAGCAGTTGGAGATGGGCGTGAAACCCACGCTGCTGCAGGAACAGGCAGGCAGAAACATCCATCAGAAACTGCTGCAGGGGACGTTTCCAGCAGGAACTGGTGCTTTTTGCCTCCCTTTGAAGTACCGGAGCCCAGTTTCTCAGGATGCCCAGAGCAAGGGCACAGCGCAGGCCCCGCAGAGGACATCGGGCCTGAGGGATGGGGAAACCAGGCAGAAGCAGGAGGCAAGTGATCTGGCTGGGATTAATTACTGCGGGCAGGTTTCCGGGCTGTTGGGCAGCGTCAGCTCCGTGCAGCAGCCCCGCACGCGTGCCGGGCCTGGGCGGAGAGGCCGGAGGCTGGAGCGATGCGTGTGCTCCTCCCGGCGCTGTCTGAGACCTTGGGGACCGCGCACAAGGACTTCTCTTCCCGGCTGGCCCCTGGGAGGGCAGGCAGGAGTCATCCAGCACATGTTATTTGCTATTTTTTATGGTTACTCTGTTCTTAATGTAATTTATTTTCCTGTAACTTTGTTTCTAACTGCAGCGACGCTGATTTCTTTCCCTTTTTTTGTGCATTTTCATGTTACTGACAGAAATCCACAGCTGGGTAAGACGTCAGTAAGCTCAGCCATGACGCCAGCTTTCAGTAGCCCCCCAGTTGCTGCTACTATTTGAAGCCTTTTCCTGTGCCCCACTTCATGAAGCAGCTTTCTGCAAATCAAAACCGCTGCTTTATCTCTCTGTTCCTCCAGCGAGGGCGGGTTTGGGCCGGCAGGATGCAATGAACAGTGCAGGTAACTGACTCCAGGAGCTGATCCTGGGATCAGCTGCCACAAACAAGCGCTCGGCGCTGCCTTCCTGCTCTCCTTTTTTTTTTTTTTTTTCTAATTAGCAAACAATGGGGAAACCTCAAAAGGCTTCTAAACGGGGTTTCTGTCTTTTCCATCTTCAGCAGAAAGCCTGCTCGTGTCTCCGCTGTGCGCTGTGGCGCTGTGAGCGCTCCCGTCTTGCGCTGGTTGACGCTTGTAACCCTTAACACTTAGAGCGCTCATCCTCTTGCTGCCCCGGCTCTGCGGTGGGGCTTCGTCTCCCTTCTGGTCTTGGGCTTCGCTGGGCGATTTGCAACACTGGTGATTTCGGCAGAGGCCTGTCGTGTCCATGTGGCATCGGTGCTGAGCGCCTTGTTGCTGCGTGGACTTGTTTCCTGTTCCTCGGGGAGGTGGAAAAGGGCACCCGGGCTGCTAAAGGTGCCTCCGAGCAGGAGCTGAGGAGGGTTAGACATGCGTTGCTTCATCTAAAAGAAGAAAATACCTGCAGAGGCAGGTCTGTTGGACGGTGACGGCTGCAGGGAGGCGTTCTCCCCACAGGCAGAACGTGGGTGCTGGAAATCCAGTTTGGGAGCAGTTGGTGCCACAGAAATAGCAATATTTGAGAAGCTTCTGCTGCTTGATTTGGCCCGTCCCTGGTGTAGCGCCATGTGCAAAGAACACGCGTTGGGTTTTGATGCGAATACATCGTGTCAGGGAGGCAGAGAGGCGGCGGCGAGGAGGCGCCTGGTGGCGGGGCAGGCAGCTGGCACGGTACGGCGGGGAGGGATGTGCCCAAGCTCGAGCTGCGGGGGAGCGCTGGGTTGCGAGCACAGGCTGCGCGGGGAGCGATGGCACCTGCTACGGGTTTGAAAGGGCTCAGTTGTCCTCCCCAGCCTGCCCGTCCTGCTGTGCTGTGCCGGGGGGCGGCACGGCCAGGCGGTCCCGGGGCAGACCGGTGCTCGTTCAGTCGAGCTGCGGACCCGGACAGCGCGTCCAGGGCGCTGGCGTTGGGCCGCGTGTGGCAGGGGCCAAGTGCTGTCTCACGGTGTCCATCGCAAAGAGCCGCTCTGAATTTAGTGCAGGAAACGTGACAATTCCGCAGAGCTGGGCTTTAACGTGACTCATCAAACACTTCCAGGCTGCCGATGTTGAATTTCTCTAACCTTTTCAAAAGGGAGCAAACTACCACATTTTAATCCTGTTTTGCTCTGCTTGGTCGTTTGTTTTTTCCCCCTGTCCTACTTGGCAGAGGCGCTTTGTAGCTGATAACTAATTTGCAGAGTCCTGTCGGGATCAGGTTGGCTTCGTGCCCCTTCATCCAAATGCGAATAGTGAAACACATCTGCCCCTCAGCCTCTTCCAGCAGCTCTTTATTGCCTGCAGCCAGGGAGGCGCGCACAAACGGGAGCCGAAGTTTCCAGCTTAATGGGAAGGAGGTGGGAAAGGTGGTTTCTCCGTGCTCTGACCCCGGCTGTGTTAGTGAGGGTGTTAAACAGCAACAGAGGGAAAGGAAGCAGCCGGCTCCGTACGGCAGTGAGCCGAGTTACCATGGGAATCTGTCCTTGCTAGCAAGCGTTGACATTTTTAGCTCTTCATCTGCTCTTCTGGAGGATTTCGTGGCTGCCCGGTGCACCGGCAGCAGCCTTTGGGGTTCGCTGGCAGGGTTTTGCATCCCTGAGGCAGGAGGTGCAAGGTCACCAGTGAGCGTAAGCCGCACGGGAACGGCGTGCCACGCGGAATGGGGTGTGGGAACAGCACTGCTCTGTCCTGGGGACGCTGTCGCGAGCCGCCCGTGTGTGAGCTGCTGGCACGCGGGTCCCTTAGGCAGGGACACGCTCCTCTCTCTCGGCACTTGCACCAGCCGCAGCCTGGGATGCCGGAGCCACCAGCTCCCGGCTTGGCTTTTTCCACATCGCCAGAGCCCTCGCGCTCCTTTTTCACTTGCTTTTGCCGCCTACAGCTCACCGCTCTAAGGAGCAAAGGCTCCTGAAGTGTCCTTTCTCACAAGCGCAGCTGTGCCAGGAGAGATCCGAATGGCGTCTCCTGGGGTGCCGGTGGTTCAGGCAGAGCTGGAGAAGTGCTGCAGAGACACTCCTTGGGAGCTGGCAGACACGGAGACGGGGACCTGCCCTGCCTTGCAGGGGCCTGGGGGGGGTCTCCCCCACCTTCACTATTACAAAGCTGGCCATGGGGGCTGGGTCTGCGACAGCAGTGGGGGGTGGACATGCTGTCCTGACACAGGGGTGTTAGCGTCTCTGGCTGTCGAGGCTGTGGTGATGGTGATCAGCAGATGGCGAGCCTGGGCAGCCGCTGTGTGTTGAGCCTAAACAGCGTAGAGATGGAAAAGCTGTCAGACCCACCCGCTCCTCTCCCAGCCCACCAGGAAGCCAGGTTCTCCACGCCTTCACCTTTCCCAGCAGCCTTGGGAAGAGGGGAACCCATGGATCCTGGGGGTGCGGAGCCCCCGCTGCATCCCAGCTGGGGGTAGTGTAGCACCGAGCAGCTCTGCTTGTGCTTTAACATGCGCCTGCCCGCTCTTGCAGAGCCCGTGCACCGTGGCTCTGGCTGTGTCCATCCTCATTATTGGGCAGAGCGTGGGTAGAGCCAGCCGTGAAGGCCCTGGGGATGCAGACGAAGTCGTCCTTGGCCCTACTGCAGACCCCTGGGTGATGGTGCCGCAGCGCAGCGCTGCCTGCACGGCCCCGGGGGCTGTGCGTTGCTCACAGGCATCTGCGAAGGGCCGCTCCGGGTGAACAGGCAGCGAGTGAGAGGGAAGGGGAGCTGACGGTGGGGACCAGGCCTTGGTGCCTTCAGCTGCACGGACCCCCATTGTGTAGCCCCCGTGGGCTCAGGGTCTGCGCAGGAGCCCTTTGTCCTCCCAGGCTGGTCACCTCGGCCAGCACGTGCCTGCCCTGGGCGGTGGGTTGAGCACCCACTTGCGCCTGGCCCCGGCTCAGGGTGAGCACCGATCCTCACAGCTGGAGGTGCTCAGACGTTGGCCCTGCTCGCGCAGCCCCTGTACCGCAGTGAGGAGGCAGGAGAGGGGTCTGCTCTATCTTGCATCTGCTGGTGGTGGGGAGAGGTGAGCGGTGCCATCTCCTGGGGATGCTCGTCACTTAACGGCCTGTCTCTTGTTTTTCAGGGCGGTAAACGGCTTTGATCAAGGTCCCCCCGGCCTGGGAGCTTCTCGACCATCCTCAGCGCCTGGCATGCTCCCCCTGAGCATATGATCCTGTGGGAGGTCGTGTTCGGACTTGCGGATGCTTTTCTCAGCCCACCAAGAGAAGAACTTCTCCCGATTCCTCCCCATTCCCACCCCGCTGGAACACGACCCGCACTGTGCTGCCGGAGGAGACCCTGTGCTCACGGCCCTTCATGTCATGTTAATACAGCTTATTTTCTCCTCTTGCTGTAGTGAACGTTCTCTGAGTTGGCCCCACGCCCTGTGCCGCACGGGCTGACACATGCAGTGCTCTGTTTCGGGGGATGCAGGAGCCTTGCTCGCCAAACCTTGGCCAGCGGTCCTCGGGCCCTTGCTTTATCTCTAGGTTTGGCATGACACAAACGTTGGCTGCTCCTTGTTTCCCTGCCTGCTCCAGCATCCTGCTGCGTAGGGCGTGCAGCCGCTGTCCTAGTAAGGCTCTGACCTCTGGAGGGGGCCCCGGGGTGAGGCTGTGTGGTGGCACTTTGGACGTTTGCGCCTGGGAATGGGGTCCAGGTAAGTGACTCAGTTACTGCAGCTTAAATTACCGCCGGGCAGGCGCGCGGCTGTTGCTACTGACGTGTGTCGGCCTCCTGCCTTGTGGTGGAGCGGGCTGGGGAGGATGAGCGTGTCCCCCAGCCCTGTACGGCCCCAGCTCCAGCTGGCGGAGGTGGCCGTGCGCATCTGTGCCGGGCTCCTGGGGGGCAGGGAGGGATGGAGCTGCTGGCTGGCCGCGCGCTGGAGGTGACCGTCACATGTCAGTCGCGATATCAGATGCCTTAGTGTGAGCGGGCAGCGCTGAGGCGTTCTCCCTCCCTGCTCCTGCCCCCCAGCAGCTGCAGGGCAGTAACAGGGGGAGCTGCTGTAGCCTGCTCCCCCCGGGCCTGGGGCACAGCTCAGCCCAAGGCCACCCGCCCTTCATCGGGCAAACTTCCCCCCACCTCCACACCAGGGACTCGGCAGAAGCAGTAGGAAGGCACTCAGCCAGCTGTCCATGAAACCCCTGCCAGGACCCTGTAACCATCACAGCCACCTTCCCATGTAACATACGACTGGATTTTACAACGTCACCTGCGGGCTTCTGTGACAGTTTTGGGCGACTGTGTACCTTGTGGGTCTTTCAAGCAACGTATTTGTGCGATGTCTCTGTCTGTGTGCCTCAAGAGTCGGTGGATTTTAAAATGAACCGGCAAAGCCAGCTGGGGTTTGAGCTGGGGGGTTTAGAAATCTTCATTCCCGGTCAGGTCCGTCACCTTCCGTTGGCTCCGCAGCTCCCAGTTGGTTTATTTACAAGCGCTGAGAAAAACCATTGGCCCCAGCAGCAGGGAGGTGGAAAGTCTCCCCCCCAGCTGTTAGGGGTTCTATGGTCCTCCTTTCCTGTGCATCCTCTGCTGCATTTGACTGTTTACATTTGTTTTATTGTACATAGGTTTGTAAACATAATATCTTTGCCTAAGGTCTTTGTACATAACTTGGGCTTTGTAGCTTTATTTATTCAAAATCTATATGGCATGTTTCAATAGGACAGTGTACCATAGCGCCCTGGTGACACAGATCATGATGTGGGTTATAAACAACAGAACCAACTGAGAGTAATCTTCCAAAAATAAAGTTCTTTTAATGTGGAATCAGTGGCTTTTGCAGAAACGCTGGCAGTGACTGTATTTTGTTGTGTGGTGGTTTCTGCCAAGCCCCAGCAAGGGGTTGGCGATGCTGCTCCTGCTCCCTTTCCCTGGGACCGTTGCTTCACCCTTCCCTCTGCTGCTGGAACCGGGACTGAGCAAACACCGTTCCTCCCTCCAGCCTCTGCTCCTGCCACTGAAGTCCTGGCAGCTTGGCTTTGATTTCTGGGAAGAGCCTGGAGCGGTGTTGGCAGCATCCAGATCCATCCACCAGGGATTTTTGTCTCCTGGGAGGCGCTGAATGGTGTTTCCTCTGCAGAACCACGGGGCTGGGGCTGTTCCCAGGGTGCTGTTCCCCTTCCCGTGTCCCTGTGGGCGGATGGGGCTGCGGCAGCACCCTCGGCGTGCCAGCACGGCTGCACTTCGCCCCACACAAAGGTCGGTGCTGCCTCTCCCAGGCCACTGAGCTCAGCTCCAGCCCAAGACGCTCCTGAGACTCCGCGCTGGGGGGACAACCGACCCCATTCAGCACCCACTGCCCACCCGCGGGTGCTGCTGCTGACCGGGCCGGCCCTGCCCCATGATGGATGGACACCTGGCAGCACGCTCCCTCCAGCTCCTTCAGGCGCCCATCCCTGTCCCACGCAGGGGGAGACCATGTTCCTCCTCTGGGACCAGCTCCCTCCTGGGGGTGCAGGGTCACCCTCATCACAGCCAAACCCCCCCCAGATTAAAACGCCGCAGGTCAGAGTAAGCCGCTCTTGCACAGAGCCTGGGCCTTCTGCACGTTGCAGGAGCAGCAGGCCCAGGGGAAAAGGCACCCAGGGCTGAACAGGGCTCCAGGAGCTGGGACCAGCCCGCGTCCCCCGCAGCCCCTTGGTGGGGGGAGGCTTCTCCCAGGCCCAGCAGCTGGAACCAGAGGTACCACTGTACCAGAGCAGCTCCCCCCTCGGGCTGGCAGAGCCCGGCCAGGAGCTGCCACCCTTGTCTGCTACACTCCTTTCTCCTCATCCCATTTTTAACCCCATCACCTTCCTCACTCCTCTCCCCTCCCGGGTGGATCCGGGTGCACCCTGGTCCCTGCTTTCACAAACACCCCCCTTCGCCCAACGGCGGAGCTGAGCAGGGATCAGCCCCGCCATCGGTGCCAGCAGCCGCCCCCCAGCCTCGGCCTTACGCACAGCTCTCTACCTGCTGCCGGAGCTCTGCCCCAGGCTGGCTGTCGGGAGCAGGTGCTGCACCCAGGGAAGAGGAAAGTTCCCTGCTCCGAGAAAAGACCAGACCCCATTGAAGGCAGAGGTGGGGCTGTGCCTGAAGGTGAGCGCAGGGTTTCAGACGTCCCTTTGTGCTCCAGCTCTGCGTTGCCATTAGAGTTCAAAGGCAAAGGCTCAGCCTTGACCAGGCCATTTATGTTTTAATTCAGGTCAAAATACAGGACAATAAACCCCCAAGCAAACAAACCAGTAAGAAGGGAAAAGGCAGCTTCCAGTCATAGTCTCGTTTATTAAGGTCTATGCCAGCCTCAGGAGAAAGCTCTTCCTGTAAGTAAACAGAGCAGGCGGCTGCATCTATAATGAATAAATTTATTGTCTTACAAAAATCATTGTCTAGAAATATGGGTATACAAGAAAACAAGATATTTGCAGTCAGATGCCTGGTGGTCAACAGCCAGTTTGATCAAAAATATCCAAACACACACAACAAAACCTTTGCGACAGATGTTAAAGCTTTTAACCAAAAAAGGAAATCCATGGTTTGAGAGCGTGTGGCAGAGGAAGTTTCCTAGTTAACACTGATTCATTGTCACTAATATCAATAATACCACTTGGACTAGAGAGGTACATGATATGAAGCACAGTCAAAATTAATACATTAAATCATTGTTATATAGGCAAATTATATATGTAACATTGTCTTAGTACTGTAGTGTCTAAGGCACTTTCTGTAATGTCAGTTTTTCAGCTATTTAAACAAAAAGAATGCTAACTACTCCCTGTAATACTGTTCAAAATAAAAAACAAAACAAAACAAAAAAAACCCCAACAACAACAACAGAAAAAAAAAGGATTCACATCCACTGGCATGTTAACTCGTAGGCAGGCAACACCCATCGCTGAACCCCTGCGACCGCGGGCTCCACGCGAGCCCCACTCTGCCCAGTACTGGCCCGGCTGCTGGCGGCCGGCGCGGCGGCTGCCCAGAACACCAGGCTGGCTGCTCAGCTGTCACGTAGCCTCCTCCCGCGGGGCAGCCGCTCGGCTCCATGTCCTGAAGACTTAACTCACTCAGCCATAAATTAATAAATTAATTTTGCCTGTGTTGTATGTTTAGTTTTTCCACTGGTGTTCACATTGTACTAGCCTTAATATATACACAGATGTGTTGGGCACGGTAATGGCGGGTCTCTGCAAACGCAGACGTACTGTACAGATGAGGAACGGTGACGCTAGTTCAGTTTGCCTGTACTGCAGGAACACTAACCCATGAAGCAGGTGCTGAGAACACTTCAAAGATGATATCGCAGGTTTAAAAAA
>VXBH01003052.1:189956-240172 GCA_013400035.1 Rynchops niger | reverse complement strand
CCAAGAAAACCGGACACTACTCGGTCATCCCTACACTTCCCCCTAACACTTCCCAAGGCCTTTTCACAGTTCACTCGCTGATTGTGTGCCGATCACAACAATTAGGAGAAAAGAAAGAGGTGCAGTTTGGTCTTCAATGATCCAACAGACTCGAGACAGCAGCCAAGGGCCGTCTGAGCACAGAAGAAATGGAGGGATGGTGCGGTACAACAAAGCATGCACAGTCACGACAACGGGCCTGTCCCAACCACCTACCCTCTGGGAATGAAGTTTCTGTACTGATTAAAAAAAAAAAAAAAAAGAAAAAAGGAACCAACCAAACAGAGGAAAAGAGCNAAAACCCAACCCAACGGTTCATCCTTCACATGATGCTTTATAAAATGGCTTTACAATGAGTATCTGGAAAATAGATGCACTGAACAGAGACGATCCCATTTTGTTTACTCTATATAAAAAAGCAGTTGTACCTATATCTGAAGCAGGGTACGGTATGGTGAGGCTGGAGAGCCTTAAGACATAGTTGACCTATGATAAGTAACCTTGTAGCATGCCGATGTCTCGTAAGGCAGATTTAGGGCCACAAGGCAGTTCGGTGGTCAGGAAAAGTCCTCCTCCTTCTGCCGACTATTGTGTAAAAGGTCTCTGCATGCAAACGGTGTGCCGGGGCTCTACTCGGCAGGGGCCGGCTGCGCTTCGTTCACGTCGCTGCCTTTGCTCTCCGCGTCGTCGTCCGAGAGCTCCAGAGAGGCCCCTTCGATGTGCAGCTGGCGTCTCCCGGACCGGCTGGAGGAGAAGGTGATGGGGCCCCCCCTCCTGCCAACAACAAGCAGACAGCCATCGGTGACAGGTCACATCTCTCCGGCACCCGGAGCCCCGGTGCCAGTGGCCGCCCCTGAAAGGTCTCCCTGCGGAACTGTGGGGGGAGGCGGCAGCCCAGCTCCAGGGCACCCACGGGGCAAATCTCATGGGTGGGTTTTTGAAACCCTCTCTCTGCCCAAGGGGTCAACACACTGGGTGCAAACACGTCCTGGCACTCCGGCACTCCCGCTCAAGTTACACCATCACCCTAAGTTGGCTGGTCCCAAGTAACTAAAAATATTGTCTCCGCACAAGCACCAAGCGCAGACCAAGCACCGAACGGAGCGGTTTCCCTACAAAAACATATGGACTGCTCGCTTGTGAGGCGCTGCGCCGCATCCCTCCTGCCGGTCCTACGAGCCAGCCCGCCCCGCTGGACCTCTGGAGGTGGTTTCTGCTCTGCACCAGCCTCACCCGCACGGAGTCCCATCTGTACTCCCTACAGACCGTCATCTCAAAGTCCGGCTCTCAAGGGCTGAAACACTCCTGCCGCGGCGGGGGGGGTGTCAGGAAAAAAGCACCAGCCACTGAAACAGCACGACTGAGCCGTCTCCTCTGTCATCTTTACTTATGGCTGGACTGAACTGGCAACCCCAGGGAACCTGCCAGCGTCAGCTCCCAAGAGTTCAGGTTCAAGGGCTGTCAGGAATATCCCTGCGGACTGGCAGCTTCCTTGTTATCATGGTCCGGCGGGGTCGGCAGTTCCCAGCAGGCCCCGGTGTGACCCATCCCCTAACGTCAGCAGCTGCTCCGCAGTGCCACAGCTGGATGCTCCCCGAGGGGCAGCACACAAGGGCTTCAGTAAACCCCGGCCCGCTGCTACGGCACCACTTACCTTAGCCTGTTTTTCAGGGTGCTGACCTCCCGGCTCAGGCCCTCGTTAGCCTCCGTGGCATCATCCAGCTCACGCTGAAGTTTACGTCGGGAAGCATTTGCACGTGTGGCTTCCTCTTCAGCCTCCTCCAGCTGGCGTTTGAGCTGCTTCATTCTGGCATTTGCCTTTTCCATCTAAAATACAAAACCAGGTCGTCAGGATGAAACTCGGCAGCTGCAGCCCCAGGATTTGGGAGGCGAGAGGTTCGCTATCACCCTGCCCTCCCTGGCCACGCGGCTGGAGACGAACCACCAGCCTCTCTGCCTGCTCCGCTGGGGACTCCTGGACACACTGGTGAACCATCAACACCACAGCTAACGCAGGGAGGCCTTGACCGCTGGGAGCTGCTCCAGCGGTTTACTGAATAAGATGGAGGTTCCCTCAAATGTTTTCATTAAAATGCTTCTAAAAAAGCCCTTTTTGCTCAAAGTATAGAGTTATTTGCCTTTTCTGAGAAACAGGCCTCAAAAGCAAAGCCCTTCCACCTACCTGCTCCTTGTACTGGTCTGCGTGTCGACGCTCATCCTCCACCTGCATGAAGACTTCTTTCAATTTCTTCTCTGTGCGACGCACCAATTTGTTCGCAGCTGCTCTTTCCCTAGAATAACCAAAAGCCATGATTTTCCCCAGTACGTGAAGGCTAGGAACACCAGATCTCTCCTTTCCAAAAGGCTCTCGCCTCATTGTCTGACACTTGAGTCCTCTTAACATGTCTGCCGCCATCAACAGAACCGACATAGTTTTATTGTGCTGGTGCTTGGCTTGGGATGTAGCTTTGAAAGCGTAAAGCCTTAGCACCGGAGCAATACCAGTATGGTACGCGGGCTGGAGCGAGGGATAAGAAGGTGCTTCTTCACAACGAGATTGAGGAGAGCAGCTTTAAAGTCAATCGCTAACCAGGAGCACAGTCCTCCCGCAGAGCCAAAAGCGCAAAAAGAACGGAGATGGTGATGAGACAGCCCACCTCTGCAGCTGCTGGGAGGAACTAGCGGGGAAAAAAAAAAAACGAACAAAAACTGCGGAGGACCAAGATGGAAAGAACAGACAGGAGGAGCTGCAGAAAGGCTTCTGGCAGAGCACAGGATTCATCTCGCCTCCCTAAAGCTGTCACACCTCAGCTCTTCAGCTTGCTTCCCCTAACCAGAGAGACCAGGTGTCTCAAGGGCATTTTTCATCTTGTCTCAAGAAACTTCTGCAGCACCCTGTGGATACTGGGACCACCAGCCACCATATTCCCCTGGTTAACTTCAAGAGCTCGTTCAGCCTTTACGGAGCAAGCAGATTCTGAAGCTTTCAATCCCAGTTACTCTACAGCTGTCTTGTTAAAGCGGGTCCCCGAAACAGTAGGTTTCTAGCTAATAAACCCCAACTCCCGTGCTGTAAGCTCACGTCTCAGCCCTACATAAACTTAAGGCACGGTGGTCTCAGACATTGAGCTGACAGAGCAAACACAGGCAGACAGATTTGTTCCTTACTTGGCTTCCTGCTCAAGCTGTTCTTCCAGCTGCACAATCTTGGCTTCCAGAGTAGAAATTGTTGCCTTGAATTTAGACTTCACGGATCCCTCCAGTTCCTGCAGCTTGGCTTTCAGCTCTTTGTTCTGCCTTTCCAGCTGCTGCCGTGCATTCTCACTCTTCTGGGCAGCGCTCCGCTCCCCGGCTAGCTCAGAATTAAGAGTGTCAACCTGTCAGAGGAGAAGAACAAGAAGGTCTTTTGGTGCTATTCAGAGCCTCCACTGAACTGCTCACTGAAACACAGATTGCCCCAACAGCATTGCCAACAACCGAGTCACCTGCAGCGTGGTCTTTCGGAACCGCTCATTGAGAAGCTCCATGTTGCTCTGCTCTTCCTCGAGCTCTTCCTCCAACTGTGCAATACGAGCTTCCAGCCGGCGCTTCTCATCCAGCAGCGCTGACCTAGAAAGGAAGTATTTGGGTCAA
The DNA here is from genome assembly GCA_013400035.1 of Rynchops niger. Taxonomy (NCBI): domain Eukaryota; kingdom Metazoa; phylum Chordata; class Aves; order Charadriiformes; family Laridae; genus Rynchops; species Rynchops niger. The sequence continues at coordinate 236,500 of VXBH01003052.1, read as the reverse complement.
GATACGTTCAGGTCTGATACAAAGCTACCAGCTAGTTTGTTTCTGCTACTCTAGGCATTGCAAATCATCACGAGAAGCTTCTCTGTAAGCAATTCTCTTCATAGCAACACGGGATTTTTATCACGAAGACAGGTCAATAGAGAATTTGCAAGCAGACTGCCGAGAACCACAGCTGCCGGTGCCGGGCGTTCTTCAGATGCACCATGAATACATTTGACGACTCACTTTCCTGAAGCGCTGTTTGCAATCTCATCAGCCAGCTCGTCCCTCTCTTGCTCAGCGTGACGACGGGCTCTTTCAGACGCAGCAAACTCCTGCGAAGGTTTAGGAAAAGTTTCATTACAGCATTAGGAATCGCAAAAACTCCGGCAAGGAACTGAGCCCTCTAATAATTTCTGGGAGATGCTGTGAAGTGTGGTATCCCCGAGGTCGTCTTCACGGACAAGCAGAAGCAACAGCTGTAGAAGCTAGCAGGACATCTGGATATTTCCCCCCTTTCACTGCCGTATGACTACGAGAGATTTACTTCTCCCTGGCCCTGAAGTTTTCCTTGCACAAAGTTAAGGAAAAAAAAAACAACCCACCTGTGAAGATCAGTAACATTCACACCCTAAACAGCGGGAGAAAACCATTCTGTCACACGCTCTAAGGCACACACTCAGCGTAAAGTGGGCACTAAATTAAGTACATTTTTTAGGTTCTTACAGAGGGCATAGCACGAATGCAAGCAAACCATAGACAATAACAGCTTTAGCACAATAGTATCAACAGCACTGAACCTTATATTATAAAACTGCATTAAGCGGTAGAAACACCCAGGCATTTGCTAAGAAGGACAATTAAACGCACCGCAAGTGCCAGACCAGCAAGTCTGAAGTCCGCAGAAGACCACCACGGAGCTGGCCTAGTAAGCCGCGGGTGATCTGTAAAGGCTCAAGCATTGAGTAGTGAAATCTGAACGATCGCTTCAAACTTTAGTCCGTACCTAACGCGGGCCAAGAAAGAGGCAGTCTCTCAGGCGAGGCCATTCTGGTGGCGTTTGACCTTGTGGCAGACCAGGGAGACAAAGGGAGAGGAGCCATACGCAGCAGGACTCGGAGCTCTTGTACGAATTGCCGACAACGAGGGAACACCGGCCCGAAAGAGAAAGGGATGAGGCCCTGAGACGGCCGAGTGATAAACCTCCACAGATTTAAATGGCCCTCTGAGGTACTGGGGAGACCGTTAGCTTTTTTTTATAGTTCCAATGATCGATTTTAATACCGACACCGCACTGCACTTTCCACAGACTGTCGAGCCGCCTGGCAAATTTTAGTGAGGCCCCCAATCTGTTTAAGCAGTAGTAAAGCTCTCCTGCTACCCAGGCAGAGAAACGCAAGTCCAGGCCCCTGGAATGACCCTCCAAAGGTACAAGCAGCTCACCAATGAGCTGGGGCAGGGGGGAAGGGAAATTTTGCCCGGCTCCCGTTTCTCTCTTCAACTCACTAGATCGCTTTTTACTTTTTTTAACTCTCCGATCTTCCCTTTACTCTATAGCAAGAAAAACAAATCTCTCGGATTTCAACCTCACCTCTTGGAGCTGGAGTATTTCTGCTTCGAGACCTTTGAGCTTCTTTTCGCTCTCTTTGGACTGGGCAAAGATCTCATCTCGGGATGCGCGGGCTTCTTCCAGCTCCCGCTGGTAGTCTTTCATTTGAGCCTGCGGTTGGGAAGCGGGGGAACGAAAAAGCCATGCTGCATTAGGACAACCACAAGATTTATTAGTAGCTCTGAAGCATTCTGGCCCTTAAAAGGTAAGGCCTTCCCTCCTAAGTGGCTTCGTTCCACATAAATGCATTTTTGGTTCTTATTTTCACAGTAAAACTTCAATTTTCTCATCTTCCCATCCCTGAATTCCTTGTCAGAAATACCCCAATGTAAGACTTCACCTCATTTATCTGGTGTATTTCTTGTAGGAAAAAACTCTAATATTAAAGAGCTGCTCAATTACATTTGTCATGAAATTTATGGGAGAGGTAAAGCTCTTGGGATGAATTGTAAAAAAAATTCACTTAAATTGACTAAAAAAACCCCAAACTTATTACAAATATGCAAAGGTAAGAAACTACCCTCAGTGCCAAAGTCCCACAACGCACCGGTTTGCACACCTGGAAGCACAGATTTACGCTTCCCTTAAGAAACACCGTGAACGCAGACCGAAATCTTAATCTGCACAAGCTTGACTTGAGATGCTGAGACAGCCAGATAAAGTCGAAGAAACTGCGTTTAGGTTGTACCCACAGCTGCAGAATTCCCCCACTCACGAGACCGCTTATTTCAGGCGCTCGTGCGGGTGTACGGAGCTGAGGTAGGAACTCCCGGCTCCCTCTGCCCTTGGACCAGAGCAGCAAAGTGCTGTTGGGGACCAGCCCTTCTTGCTTTAACCTCTGCTCCCTCTTCACCCAGGGCCCACTTCCAGAACTGCCCTCATTCTGTTGAAGTAGGATTTGAAGTGGGATCGCCAAGGAATAGAGTGGACAGGACAGGAAGGCAGGTAAATTTGCCATATGCTTGCCATGGTCTTGCCATGGCCTCCTACTCCTGCAGCTTCAGGCCATAGCACTGAAAATCTTTGGCAAAACGGAACTGCACCAAATGTTGAATATTTTTTTGGGAATGGGAAATAAACCCTTGACGCAAGGACTTTGCTTTTCCTTGCCAAACTAAAAAGAAATGGGCATCTGGGAGCTTTTTAAAAGCAACTAAGATTTACTCCTCCTTTTTCTCTGGAGCGTTTTTGGTTGAAAACGGTTGAAACGAGTTCAACAAGTTGAGGAAGCAGCAGTCAGCAAGAGCTGAGCTCAAATCAGTAAACTCAAAGAGACAAAGAACCACAAATTTTAAAAGCACAGCCTAGAAAGCAATGCTCAGTAAATCCTCATGCAAACTGTTGAAACGAGGACAAAGATGACTACTGAGTAGAAGTAGGTTGGGGACAATCTTAATTCTTTATAGACAAGAGGATGAGAGGATTTTTGAGCAGGTGAGAAGTTCAGGCCAGACACTCTACGACACGTGTCAGCATAGCTGAGTCTGATACTCCTCTTGCCTTCAAGCTACAGATGTATTTAACAACAAGCAATGCCCTTGACAGACTGTCAGCAGGAGAGACAGCAGCTCAGGTCGTTAGCTGGGCCTACCTGGAGCTTACGTAGCTGTTTGATTGCTTCATCTCGAGCCTTGTTTGCAGCTTCTATCTGACCTTCCAGGTCTTTGAGATCCATCTCCATCTTCTTCTTGGCCGCCACAGCAAGAGCCCTCTGTTTGCGCTCATCTTCCAGTTCCGCCTCCAGCTCCCGCACCTGTGAAATCAAGGCGTTAAGAGGCTCAGCTCCAGGAATGGAGCAAACACCAAGCCCTAGCAAAATGGTTTTGATGAAGCCGAAAGGGCTTTGCAGAGCAGAATGAACATTAACTCGATTGGAAGAGGCTACAGACCGCAAGGTACGTGGGACGACACTGCAGACGGCAGAAACAAGTGCACACATTGGAAGCAGAGATCTCTGAACTGACGAAACAGGAAAACAAAGACAATCACTCAATGTCTGAAGCATTTCCATTTCATCTGTTCAGCTACTTAGCGATTAGCTCCTTGCCCAGCACATCTATCCACACTTAGGTAGCACTCCGGGGCAGGCGTCACTAATGCTGATTGAACCGCTAAGAGGAAAGACGTAGAATCACCTCATTTTCTCAAAAAAAGGTGAATTAATTCTCTTTGAAACAGCTGTGCTAGTAGCATTTATACACCAACATCTTTTTTTTTCCAACGCAAAACAGAAAAGCAAAGTAGGCAGCCAACACAAACTCACACAAAAATAAAACCGAGCCAGAAATACCACAGGTTACCAACATGAAAGAATGTATTTAATTTTGAACCAAGCCTCCCTCCCCGTGCCAGGTCAAGAGCCCTTGCCCAGTGGAAGATAATAGCAATTTTGCACCGCGGTGAACTCCAAAAGCCTTCTAGGCCAATGCTTTGTTTATTTCTAAGAGATCGCTAGATTGGTGATTCTCGGTTGTTTTAAGTTTTTGTTTTCTTCTGATAAATCTTGAAATATTAGGTGGTTTTTTTCCTTAAAGCTTTAGAAACATTAATTTAGAACCATCTTCTCTTACAAGCATGACAGCTTAAAGGCATTTCTTGAGAATTCTAGTAACACAAAGCAGATCTGAAGAGACTCGAGTCTGGCAGATCTGGAATATTTTGCCACGATTTTCATTTAAGAAGCTGTGCACCGAATTCCAGTCCCAGTCTGTGTCAGCGTCCATGGATTTACTCCCGTACACCAAATAGGATGGGCCTGAAATACACCCAGGCAGCAACAGCCAAAGCTACTTGTGTGTTGAGTGCTTTTGAGACAAAATAGAGTTGAGCTGAAGGACCATCAGTGGGAGACTAACATTAACAGCTGACGGCAGCTAGTCCTCAACACCGCCTATTGCACTGTTTGTAAAGATCAGTGCCTGGGATTTCTATAGGATGGGAAGTTCAAGCAGAGTTTTATTTCTCTGATAGCTACTTATCACCAAAACCACAGAGATTTGGGAAAAGACCATCACACCCTTCCCACTAAGAAGTACAGTAAAACAGACATACTTGTTTCACCAGCATCCTCTTTTTCTCTTCGTTCTGTTCATCTCTGGCTTGCAGATCTCTCTCAAACTGGGCTTTCATCGCTTGCATGTTGACCTCCAAACGAAGCTTAGCATCTTCTGTGGCCTGCAATTCATCTTCCAGCTCCTCGAGCTGAGTCCTCATCTCTTCAACCTGTTGCTCTAAAGTTCTCTTTGACTTCTCCAGCTCATGGACCTAAGCCACAAACATCAATCAGACCCTCTCCTTCAGGTATCTCAACATCAGCAGTTATTAACAGCAAAATAAGGCATTACGTGAACTCAGTTCACTACATCTTGTGATGCTCTGAACTGGACAATGAATCAAAACAGGCAGAGCAGCATTTTTAAGTCTATATTAGAGAACCCAACAACCATCTAAGCAGATGACTGGAGAGATGAGCTGTGAAACATCACAGAGAAAAAGTAGCAGTGGGACACGCTCCTTAAATCTAGCACCGGTGCCATTACTCATTTCCCAGCAAGTTCTGCTCTCCGTGTCTTCACATCATTTTAGAAGGCCTGATGTTAATAAAGCCCACCTTCTTATTCTGAGCATTAATTCATCCAGAATTTGGGGTTACAAATCAGCTTCAAGAGGTTCTATTTTTGTGTCAAATACACTTCTCCAGCCAAGGAGTTTTCCTGTGTTATTCCCTACGCAGTATATAACAAAACAGGGTGTGGAAACATACTTACGTTTTTGCCCACATCATCTTTAGAGCTCATTAAGTCTTCCATATCTGCACGCAACTGTTTGTTCTGTCTTTCAAATTCTTCCTTAGCTTCCAGGGCTTCTTCCAAAGCCCGAGCTAGTGACAGCGCTTTGGTTTCCTTCTCCCTTGCTTCTGCTTCAGCACGATCTCTTTCCTCTGCGTATCTGGCAGAAATGTTCTTTTCTTCTGCCAGCATCTGAACATAAGAAATAATTAATCCAGCTCATAAGTTCTCTAATCAGGTCCTTCATTGACTAAACACCTGAGGCAGGAAGTGGTTAACGCTCCAAGTTTAATTGGCCTTCAGAAGCTGTCTCGTCTCAATCTTGATCAAAGTGTTAGTAAGAAAACAGCTACACCTACTCTGGGATGAGACGAGGAGAGCAAGCCACTGATCAAGGTTAAGTAAGTTTTATATAATTTTCATCTTTCAGTCCTCACATCCTTTCTTAGTCTATCTTGAAGGATTACAACAATACTCTTCTTCAGTTTTTGTTCCAATATAATTTCCTTCTTGTATCTAAAGAGCTCGTTACTTGATCTAACAAGACTCAAAGCTGGCATTTAACTCACTGCAGTTATAAGTGACAAGTTGCTCTTAAAAAAGGCCAAGCTGCTCACAAAAGATTTATTAATAACCACCGTACTTTAGTCAGACCCTTCTTTAGACAAGGCTCATTTATGCAGTGGCAACATAAACAAGATGCCCCTTAAAAATCACAGAAAGGAGCAAGATGACAGCAAACTAGACTACCTGATCAAACTTCTTCTGCTTTTTCTCCAAGTTAGAAACAATCTGGCGCTGATGATCTAAATCTACCATCAAGTCATCCAGTTCCTGCTGCAGGCGATTCTTTGTCTTTTCCAGTTTGTCATAAGCCATTGCCTTCTCCTCTAGGCGCTGGCTTAAGGACTCCATGTCCTTCAGTAATTTCTTCTTATTTTCCTCCAAGCCTTCAATGGTTCCCAAGTCATCATCTACCTTTTTCTTAGCCTCAGCCAACTGAAATTTAATAAAAGAAAATAACGTTCCTTAGTGCATCACGAGAAGGAAGAAAAAGCACCAGGGCCAAAATACAAAACCAGGAATAGATGTTATTGCTAAAGTAACACAAAAATTGTGAGCTAGCAGCACACTGAGCAGGGGAAAGCGCTGCCCGCTGCAGTTGGCTGTACCAGTCATTACTGCAATGGAGAAAGACCACAGGAAGTTTTATTCCAAAATCTGGTCTAGCACGTGTGCGACTTACACGACATTTTTCCAAGAGGTTTGGGACACCGGTTCACTTTGCCTGAAATGCGTAGGCCCTACACCAGGCCTGCCATTTCCAACAGCTTACCTGTGACTGCAAGGCAAGCATCTGCTTCTCCAAGTTCTTTCTGGCCTCCTCTTCCTCTTCCTGCTGCTCTTGCAGGTTGTTCTTCTCCTCTTCCAGCTGCCTAATCCTACTGCTCAGGTTGAGCTTCTGGCGGGTCTCTTCCTGAAGCAGCTCCTGTTACAAAACCAGGCAAATTCCAAGTTCAGTTTGGTTCAGTGTGTTAACTGCGGCCTTGGGCTACCACCCTCCATTACTCCAAACGGAATTTCAGGTTTGATTATTTTTCTCACAGCATTTTTGTACAAGGACACACTTATGAGGACATCTGGAATTTGGGTTTTCAAAAAGGCACCGCTCATTCATTTTGGACACACTTAAGCCTTTATAAGGGTATTTCTGATCAGGGAATCCATGCCACTGTCTCTTCTAGAGGTTAATGGATGATACTTTTCCGTCTTTAAAGGGACAAGCAGAGGAGTCACCTTCAAAATGTATATGCTTGTCTGAAAGAAGGAAAATAAGAGTCCCTATTTTAAACCACCTGGAAAGAATACATGGCAGCAAATCCTGCCCCAGCAGAATGCTTCCAAGTTTTGCTGCACTGCTTAAGTATAAAGGTCAGTTTAAAGATAGCTGTAATTTGGCAGTGGAAACTTCTGTCATAACAGAAACTCATGAAAGGTGTAAAGACCATTTCCACCTCCCACCCTGATCCTCACAGACCTCTCCAATTGTGATTAACGTTATTCAAGTAGTCACCATTAGGATTTTTATATGGGGGGGGAAAAAAGCGCACATTTATGTGATGAATACATACATAAAGCCGTATTATTTAAATCAAAACCAAACACTGGCAGTTTTAAGAACTTAAGCTGTCAGTAAAAGACAGGGTATTGTCCCTTGTGCCTTTCATATACCCCAAGGATCTTATTTACATTTACATTCTACTTGGAAAGGCTTTTTTGACTTTATATTTCTCTCCTACAGAGACTAAGAAATAGAAGCGAAACTGAATGGCTACAGTCTATCGGGTAATGAATCTTAGATAATGAAAAACTGGCTCCACACGTAGCTGAGCAGTCATTATACCTCACGTTTCACTAGGCTTCAATAGGAAATACAGCTTCTACCCCAGGGACTTTCCAAACCATGAATGAAAATGTATTTTCTGTTATGCAGTCAGCATTTCAAGGAGGAACAAAGCTTCAGTGCAAAGTTCAAGCTTCACTGCACACACACCTGGGTATCCTGGAGCTGCGATTCCAAACTGGCCGCATCCTTGGCAAACTTAATGCCTTTCTTCTCTGCTTCCTCCAGGAGACTCGAGACATTATCCAGCTCGTTCTGCAAAGCAAGCAGTCTAAAGGTAACAGCGGGCAGCTGACTCACGGCAAAGCTTACGTGCCACCGGGAGCTGGAACCGCAGAACACAAAACCTCAGCAAATTCCAGGTATGGCAAGTCAACAACAGATCCCAGTACAGAGATACAACAAGCTAAAAATACTGAAGTTTGGTTAGAAACTTGAAGTGGGATGTCAATCCTGAACGCAAGGGTATAACCTCACAAGAGTTAGGCATGCTATTTGGCCCAATATCTGCATTCCCACTTAAATGCTCTCCTTAATCCTAGGACCATATATCTTACAGGACTGTTAATTCAGGGATTATCAGAGTGGCAGCTGAGTTAAAAGCATCACTGCAGGAGAAAGAGGCTACTGCCAGGTACCAACTCTGCTATTTTAGGCTCTGCCGCTTGTATACACAGCGAGAGACCGCCCGAACGCTTCCCCTGAAAAGAACAGAGCCGTTCCCCTTTTGAAGCACTTCAGCTTGATTTACCTGAAGTGCTTGTTGCTGCGGTATAAAAGTCAGCCCCGACTGCATTTTGTCCATTTTCTCCATTTTCCAGAAGAACAGGCCTTTACTTGCAATCACCATCTGTCGAGCTCCAGACTTTGAAGCGCAAAAGGAAGCTCGTGGCTATCACCACTCAGTACGTTTTTGCTCACACCCACAAATGAGCTCAGCCCAATCTACTCAACTCCATACCCAGGCCAGAAACCTGTAGGCCAGCTGTCACCAGAGCCTCCTACGGGATTTGCTCTCCAGGATGGGAAGCTATGTATTTAAAAGCCACGATAATTCTCACATAGCCCAAAGGGTTCAGGACTGACATCACGGCTGTGCAGCTATCTCCACCTGAGGCACGTCACCACTTTAAGGCTCCTCAAGTACATGAGTGCATGACTGACATCACCTCCCACATCAACTACAGACCCAGTTCCTGCAGACCCAGCTGCATCTTTGAAAGTCATTTCTCCTAGCCATTTCTGCATGTGCTTAAGGCCTTTACTTTCTTGCATATTTTTTCAGCAGTTTAGGACACTCGGTGGATAAGGAACTGGCTGGATGGCAGCACTCAAAGGGTTGCAGTCAATGGCTCAATGTCCACATGGAAACCAGTGACGAGTGGCAATCCTCAGGGGTCAGAACTGGGACCAGAGCTCTTTAACATCTTTGTCAGTGACATGGACAGTGGGGTTGAGTGCCCCGTCAGCAAGTCTGCCAATGACACCAAGCTGTGTGACACAGTTGATACGCTGGAGGGAAAGCGTGCCATCCAGAGGGACCTGGACAGGCTGGAGAGGTGGGCCCGTGCAAACCTCATGAAGTTCAACCAGGCCAAGCGCAAGGTCCTGCGCCTGGNGCGCAAGGTCCTGCACCTGGGTCATGGCAATCCCAGGCACAAATACGGGTTGGGCAGAGAATGACTTGAGAGCAGCCCTGAGGAGAAGGATTTGGGGGTGCTGGTGGATGAGAAGCTCAACATAAGCCAGCAATGCACACTGGCAGCCCAGAGAGCCAACCACATCCTGGGCTGCATCAAAAGAAGTGTGGCCAGCAGGGCGAGGGGGGGGATTCTGACCCTCTGCTCCGCTCGGGGGAGACCCCACCTGGAGTACCGTGTCCAGCTCTGGAGCTCTCAGAACAAGAAGGACACAGACCTGTTGGAGTGGGGCCAGAGGAGCCCCCCGAGATGCCGGGAGGGCTGGAGCCCCTCTGCTGGGAGGACAGGCTGAGAGAGCTGGGGGGGTTCAGCCTGGAGAAGAGAAGGCTCCGGGGAGACCTTCCAGCCCCTTCCAGTCCCTGAAGGCTACAGGAAGGCTCGGGAGGGACTCTGGATCAGGGACTGGCGCGACAGGACAAAGGGTAATGGTTTTAAACTGAAGGAGGGGAGATCTAGATTGGATATTAGGAAGAAATTCTTTGCTGTGAGGGCGGTGAGCCCCTGGCCCAGGTTGCCCAGAGAAGCTGTGGCTGCCCCATCCCTGGAGGGGGTCAAGGCCAGGCTGGACGGGGCTTGGAGCAACCTGGGCTGGTGGGAGGTGTCCCTGCCCAGGGCAGGGGGTGGCACTGGGTGGGCTTTAAGGTCCCTTCCAACCTAAACCAGTCTATGATTTTATGACTCTATGACTTGCATACAGACTTACCTGTAGCTTGTTAGCTTTCTCTGCCAGTTCCACCCTCAACCTTTCTCCTTCTGTGACCTTCGCCGTTAGCTCTTGCACCTGAGCATCGAGCTTCTTCCTCTTATGCTCAGACTCTGCCTTGACCTGCTGCAGTACCTTCACTTCGCAGGCTAACTCCTTGTTGTCAGACTCTAGGCCTTGCTTGTTTTTTTCAAGATTTGCTTTGAACTAGGAAAAACAAAAGAAAAGAAATTCAATGCTTTGTTACAGAGCAATAAAGTTTTCTGTTAAAAATATTCAGCCCAGGAAATCAGGTTTACAAGTTAAAAGACAAGTGCTCAGCAAGTTGTAAGTAGGGGGAGTGTTTAAAAATGCTGCCATGTAACATTCTGCGTATGTTAGCCCCAAAATGAGTTTTTTCAAGTTATTCCACTCTCAGATATCACAGGTACCAGCGAGGACCAGAGGATACTTCTATGAATTCAGCAAGCCCTGGGATGGCAGTGCTGCGAAGCAACCCAGCAGCACTGCAAGCAGGCAGGAATGTGCCCATTAACAGATCAGCATGGCTCACCTCACAGAAATAAAAGGAAAGACATCAACTAAAGCTGCCCTGATTTTAGTAGGCGTAGCAGCCTGGAAGTGCCTAACAAAGCACTTTTCACCACTGCACTGCCATTTATCAAAAAACCTTTTAAAAAAACCTAATAATTGACATAATAATTGACAAGGGATGTTTAAGTCCCATTCTTACTCTATCACAAGAACTAGACACCATCAGGACCTTTGTTTAAGATTGCAGGGTATTTTTCCATCTTTTCATACTTTTATTAAGAAGATTTAACGAATAAGAAGCAGAAGACATGCAGGCGAATAAACTATAATTTTCGCCATCTTTAACTGCACTCTTTCTCACTTAGTATTTTAAATTAAGGAAGCCTGTGACGTATTCTCTACATAAAAATGTTACTACAGTATACGAACAATTCACAGACGCACATTCGTGAATGACCGAGACTATCATTTCACCAACTAATGATATCGGGGGTTTTCTGGCAGTGTGGGAATAATTCTACTTTTGAGGTGACACTCGAGCTACACCAGCAGGAGCCCCACTGTCCAGGTGTGCTGCCTCCTGCCTGCTCCAGTGGTGGTCGCCAGTTTGCGCAGCTGTATTGTGTTCCCTGGTAAGGTATCCGACACCCGCAGGTATCTGGCACTGGAGGTCACAGCACAAGCACGAAGTTAAGAGTAGGTGGAAGAACTTTTACACTACCTGCACCCACAGTTCATTATTTGTGAGTGCTGACATTACCATCACCTTCTTTGGAAGCATTCGGCAGTTCACTCCTGCAGAGGACTGCTTTTCACCAAGTTAGCTTGTGGACTGCTGGAGAATTCCTACAGAAGTACTACATGATTTATCTCTAGGTTTCCAAGCCTAATGAACACTTTTCAGATGCCAAGACTGTCTAAAAGTGGGAATATACTCAAACCAGCATGATATATTCGATTCAATTGCAATTGTCATGCACGTATGGAGGACAACTTTGCTCCGCAGGTATCAGCTGCAGGGACCGCAACACTTATGGTACTTATAAAGAGTCCCAAAGCAGAAAAGTGTATTTCTGTAATTCGTTTTCTTCTCACCCTTTTGGCCTGTTCAAGCTGTTCAGAGAGCTCTTCCAGAGCAGTAGCGTGCCTCTGCCTGATTTCCTGGATCTGCGCTTCATGGTTTTTGGTTTCCTCTTCAATTGCTTTCTTCAGTTCAGCCACCTCCTGCTCACCCTTTGTCCTAGAGGAAGCATCATCAAGTGTTATCAAAATCAACATTTCAGTCTTTCGTAAATCAAAGATTAATTTTAATGGTCCCTTTTTACACAGACATGTGATCCTACCTCAGCTCTTGCTGTGCTGCAGTGGTATCCAAGGTATCCTCCAGTTCGGTTTTTAAAGCCTCCAACTCTTCACTCAAATCTCTTTTCTGCTTTTCTGCCTTGTTGCGTGATGCCTTCTCAGATTCAAGGTCCTCCTGGAGTTCTGCAATTTGAGCCTGCAACTCTCTTATCACTTTCAGTGCGTTGTTTTTCTGAACTGCTTCTTCATCACCTCTGTTAAAAAGAGGCACAAGAGTTAATGATGCTCCATACCTTCAGATCTATTCTCGTAACAGTCTAGCATTACTTAAAATTACGTACATAAACGATATCTTAACTTTTCCACTAGAAGAAAACCGACCTTCTAAAACTTCATAGATAGAAAACCACTACTGTTACACTCCAGATCCTGACAAGCGCAGTGCCCCAGGTACTACAGATGCACTATCAGAATGACCCTGCGTCCAAGTTTACATTTTATACTGTCCCAAAAATGCACCATCTGTAGAATTTTCTCTTCCCGCAAAACTACAGATCACTCAAAAAACCACAAAAGGTGTGTGCAAGGCTACCACACACATCTTGATAATGCCTGTCCTACCCCATCATTGAAAGTCCTCTCTTAAGAAGGCTCACTGAGAATTACATGCTTTTTTCCTCTTGAGGCTGAAACTCTGGGAGACAAAAAAAAAAAAAAGCTTCCAGAGCCCAAACACTATTATACCCTGGTGAAACTTATTTTATTGCAGCTTTGCAAAGCAAGGATGCTGACAGAACACTGAATTCCATTTTTTGCCATGTCTACGCACAGCACAGGTGCCTACAGATGCTCTAGCACAAACGTGAACTGGCTTCTGCTGTAACGTTCCCAGTTCTGATACGTTTGCAGTCAACTGAAATTCCGTCTGGGAAAGTAGGTTTCTACCACATTTCTGTAGTTCTAAGCTCCGCTGTGCTCTGACCTAGCGAGAGCAGCCTGGAGTTCTTCCTCTTTCTTGGCCAGCTGGATCTTCAGTTCTTCAATCTGGGCTTGCAGCTCAGCGATTTGGTCCTGTAGGTCTGTCGTTTCACCATCCAGTTTTCTTTTAGCTTTTTCTAGTTCTTGACGAGTCTTCTCCTCCTTTTTTAAGCGCTCTAAGGAAGCAAAGAATGATATTTATATGCAATTTTTATTCTTGTCATCCTCAGAAGGTTTGGGTTGGCAAGAAGGGTGGGAAGTTTAATTTATACTGTGGCAGTTCTTTCTCCAGTCTGCAGCTGGAAGATGACTGGGAAAGATGAAGTAGCAAAGTAGAACTGTATTATTTCGATAGAAAGTCAAGAAAAAGTCGATTATTGGAGAAAAAAGTTTGAAATAAGGGAACAGAAACATAACCTCCTCTTGAGAAAAAATAAGGAATGGGATCTAGCAGAAGAGCAGTTTGAGCTTCTAGGCCAAATGATCACAGACATCATGATTCAAAAATGAGTATCAACTACGGACTGGAAAAAATGATGGCTTGCATAGTTTTGGAAGGGCTAGGCTAGGCTCCAAAAGGTCTACTGGAAAACAGCATAACTTAAAGAAAACTTGGATAAACAGTTTTTGCAAGTATCTGTGTCACTGACTCGCATCCCATCGATATTTCGCAAGACTTCGCGACCCTGCTGGCTTCCCTGAGGGCTGTAGCTGAGCTCCTCCTGCCCTAAGGTACCTCTTTGTGAAAACCACCCAGTTATCGGCGCTGTAACAATAAAACACATTAAGTTGATCTGCCTGTTGTCTGATTACGATAGTTACTGGCTGCATTGTTTATAGTTAGCTAATGACCAGGTATATAATATATGTAAGTCACAGGAAGGTTTTGCCAAACCACTGGTGCTTAGCATGGCATTAGCATAATTCTAAATGCATTAGCACGAGCCTAACTTACTAGACTCGTTCAATACTTATGGGTCCTCAGTGCAGAGATTTCTCTCACACCCTTCCTCAGCCTGCTACTGGATCAGGACATCATCTTGAAAAGGGAGCCCTCTTCAAGAATCATCTCTTAGAGCCACCCGCTGCTATCTGGCATTTTTCAGACAATCTAAAGCAACACTGGTTTTCTCTAAACAGTTCTTCAATCAAAAAAATAGCACTTTCCCCCTGTGTTTTTACATTATATTTGTGGTGAGTGACAGAACAGTGTCATAAGACCCAATTTTGTAACTGAGAAAGTTCATAGTAAACTGAATTAGGGTTTTGGGTTGTTTTTTTCCCCCAAATTTCAGAGCCTAGCAGTGCCAAGCCCCTAGCAGAGAATCTTAATGGCTTCTTGAATCACCTCCAAGAGTAAATATCATTTTACTGTGCTTTACTAGCCAAGAAATTGCATGCCTTAAATATAAGCTTTAATTTCCATTTCTAAGGCCATCAGTCTTGGAATGGTACCATAACCAAACACATCTGTCAAGTATCTTCAGAAACACTAGTCCTGATTTAAGCACGTAACTAATCAAGTATTATTTTCCAGCGCGTGAAGCTTACTTACGCCCATCTTAAGGTCTATGAATATGGTTTTTAAAGAAAAGGTACATCAATCACCTACTATCCCTATTATTTCAATATGTTCCTATACCGGTAAGATTAAATTTTGGTATTCTTCCATAAGCACATCAGTTTTAAAATATGTAGCAAGACAGGCCATAATACAGTCAGTGAAAAAACTATTTCCAAATTAGGGCACAGAGAGCGCCTTTGCCTTATATTTTGCAACTTTGACTTGGCAGTTTATTAACATTGCACAATAGCTACTTACAGCAGTAAGTAATTTAAAAAAAAAACAACCCACAAAAAACATAAAATCAAGAAAGGTTACATATAGGGCTAGTTCAGCCTATGACAACATGGGCAAAACAATCAGAAATAAATGCCAAAGAAATGGAACCATTTTAAATACACAAAGCATTAAGAAAAGCAAAACAATCAGATTTGCTTATCCAAAAAATATTAGAAGCCTAATGAATGCCTATGAACATTCTTCCAGAAACACGTTGTTCTAATGTGTTAATACAGAAAAGCGTAGCAGCTTCCCAAGAGACAGACGTTTTACCTTGTTACTAAGGGATGCACGCAACAACAGGAATGTGAGCGTGTCTATAAATGAAATGGATTCTCAAAAATGAAAAACTAACAAGCTAAACATGAGAAAGACTGAGCAGCCAGACGCAACAAGTCTTGCAAGCGTCTTTCTAATGCTTTAGAAAGATTTACCGAAATCTTTCAAGATTTAGGTAAAAATAACAGCTGGTAAAGTATCTACACATAAGGTCCCACTTCGCAGACTGGACCCGATCCTGCACACATCGCAACAAGTGATCCGTTCCTTCCTAGCATGATGTCCAAGCTGTTAACAGGCAGATGTTGCAAGAACAAACCTTCCAAATCGGTGATCATCATTTCCTGCTTATTCTTGAGTTTAGCCAAGTTTTTGGCCTTTTCTTCTTCTTCAGCCAGCTGAGAAGTACATTCAGCAATTCGATCCTCCATCAGCTTCTTTTCCTAATTAGGAGAAAGGGGAGAAAGAATAAATGCTGAAATACAATTTGAAGAGTCTCTAAGCAGCACGAATATCTGAATGTACAAAATCCGTACAGAGGTCTCATCCAGCGTATATAATACAGCATTTATTTCTAGTGACTGACCCGTCAATATTAAGGATCTATTGGAAAAGTAGAGAAACATGAACATTTGTTATCCAAGAAAGTGAGACTTGGAATTTGGTTTTAGGACAGCATTTGCTGTACGCTTTTGGAAATCTGTTTGCAGAGAACAACAGTAGCTATAATAATGCTGTTTCAAGCTCTTAGATTTGGAAGACTCACGAAACTGCAAAGAATGCATGGCAAAAGGTCGTTCAAAAGAAGCTCCAAGTGTCTCAGCTTCAACGTGTTCACACCCACAAGTCTCCAGACACAGGCTTTACAGATAATGCAACAGCAGTCACAGATGATTTGAGAGCTCTCACTTGGCACGGCTATTACTTATGTGGAGAATCTCCACCACGCCTACTGATCTCACCTTCAAAAATTTGGAATTTTGGTCCTCCAACAGTAGGATCTCTTCCTCCATCTTCTTGATCTTGGCTTCAGCTGTCACTTTTTCAAGCTGCAACTTCTGTCGAGCTCCTTCCTCCTCATCAAGCTGCTCCTCCAGGTCCTGGGAAGAAAAGCAATTGCATCTGTGCATTTTCCAGGTTACCCACGTGGGGTTTGGTTTTGGTTTAACTTGGTGAAAAATGATAATTATTTTGAAAAGCCACCTGCCTTAAACTAACACTAAAAATGCATCCACTTTGTTAGATTCACTTATAGTATCAATGATCTGGTAATGAAATTAAGGGCCATGTGATACACGTGGGATTTCTTTATACTCTGTATTTCAGCTTTGGCTGAAATATCCTGTCCAGGAAACACACACTCACTCCACCAGAGAGTCTTTCACCTTCCTAATTTTGAACATAAAATAAAATAAATTTAAAAAAAAAAAATCTACTTAATGACAACCAAATCAGACCAGAGTGCAGACTCTCAGCCACACATTAACGGACACTTATTAAACAGCACCAAGAGCTGTGAGATGTGGGGTTTATGTCCCTTTCAGGTACCTTGAATATTTTGAAAACCAGAAAAGCTCCCAAGTGTTCCCTTTCTCAAAGTCCCCACGTATTCAAAAGGAAGCATCTAAATCATCTGATTTTCACAAAAAACAAGTAACTCAGAGGAGATGAAGTTGTCTTTGATCCGTAAGAGTCTAAGAAGGAATATTCTTCATTATATTCACTGGATTTCAGTCAAAAAGGAAGATTTCTCTCGTAAGTGACACCATCCCATCAGTCTTTGTTTCTCCATGGAAGCCGGGGTAAGGCCCATGCCGTCAATCCCGGTTCCTGCCCACTCCAAAGCGCTTACTACCTTTAATACTCTATCTGCACACGCTACAGCTACCAACAGCACATTTTTGACTTCTTTCCTCATCCTCATATGCCTGGAGACCCCAAGAAGCTGAATACACTCACAACGAACAGAGGAATTCAAATTGATTTTATTGCACACAAGGTGCTAAGGCGCAAATTCCTCCGTGCCGTCGAGACGCTGAGGGAGCTTTCCCATCCTTAACTGACCTGTTTGCGTACTTTTCTATTCCCAGTTACCAAGAGGCATACCTGAATGTGGCCCTGCATTTTCTTTTTCTCATTCTGCAATATTTGGTTTCTTTCCTCTTCCTCCTCAACCCTGGACTCCAAATCGTGGAGAATTTCTTCCAGCTCTTGTTTTTTGGCAGCCAAGCGAGCCCTCATCTCCTCAGCTTCTGCAAAGAGCTCCGTCTCTGCTTGCAGCTGCTCTGCGAGAATGTTCTTCTCTTCCAGAAGCTGCAAATATACAGAAAAGGTAGTAAAGCAGCAAAAGCGACATTTCAAAGTCTCTCATGAGAGATTATACATATGACAACTACTAAGTTACTTAAAGGCCAAGTTCTGCTCCAATTCTAGGCTCCCTGTCAACATCCAAAAATGATGACTTTTAGCAGGTGGCTTCATCAGCAGTCCAGAAGACACCGGCTTTCGCAGTAGGGCTACAGCAGTATTTACCCACTTGCCCCCCAATTTAAGGAACAGATCCCACTGCCATCTACCCCATGTGTCCCATTCTACCAGCATCAAAAAGATGAGGGAAGTGCCTGTTTCCTGGACTGTTCCTCACGCTCATCCCTGCCTAGTGGCATTCCCCAGCGCCATGGGTAGCTGAAGCTGACACTTGGGAGTCACTAGAACGTGTTATTTCTTGCTGTGTAAACGCAAGAACAGAATGGAATGGTTCCAGTTGGAAGGGACCTACAAAAATCATCTAGTCCAACTGCCTGGCCACTTCAGGGCTGACCAAAAGCTAAAGCATATTATTAAGGGCATTGTCAAAATGCCTCTTAAACACCGACAGGCTTGGGGCATCGACCATCTCCCTGTGAAGTCTGTTCCAGTGTTTAACCGCCCTCTCAGGAAAGAAACGTTTCCTAATATCCAATCTGAAACTCCCCTGACTCAGCATTGAACCATTCCCCTGTGTTCGGTCAATGGATACGTGGAACGCCTCCCCCTCCACTTCCCCTCCTCAGGGAGCTCTATGAGAGGAGCAATGAGGTTGCCCCTCAGCCTCCTTTTCTCCAAACTAAGACAATCCCAGTGTCCTGAGATGCTCCTCACAGCCCATGCCTTCCAGCTCTTCCATCAACAGGACCTGATGCTTTGCCATTCTAGATATCCAACCCCGTTCTGTCCTGCCTCAGTTACCACAGCGATACGTCTCTAGCTTTACTGACCCTCCTTCAATTGTTTTTTAACTTGACATCAGTGGTACTTGTCAGTATACATTCATTTTCAGTTTTGCCCAATAATTGCCATAATTGCTTCCCACATCTTAAACAGCACACGAACACCACGGAAGTATCCTTCGCAAAACCACATCTGAAAAGGGAAGTGACACTGCAGCTGAAGTTCTCCTGTAAACTAGGAGAGGCCAAAAAAAGTTTAGTTTTGTTAACGTGGTGTTTCTGCATTCCTGGAGGAACAACTTGTGCCATATCTTCCTGTTCCAGATTTTAGCCAAGCGTGAAAGGAGTTAGCTCTCCCGATTCACAGAGCTTTTGCTCACAAGCGTCTCCCCAACATGGCTCCCTTACACATGATACAGTCCAATATATATTCTGTGTATCAAAAGCTGTTCTTGGACACAAACCTGTTGATGTTTCCTTTCCATTTCCTCAAGTTCTGCCTCCACTTTTGTCTGTTTTTCTTTCACCTTCATTAGCTCCTCGTCCTTGGCTTGAAGTTCTTCTTCTTGACGAGTGACCTGAAGAAGAGGCTTCACCTGCAAAGATTTGAGATGAACAAGTAAGAAACTGCATCTACCAATTTACAAAAGCCGAAGAACGTGACAGAATATAACAAACCTTCGTGAAGACTCTCCACCACTGCCAGTGCCTAAGCTTTAAATACGCAGCGCAATTCCTCTGCAGGATTTTCAGTGCGCTCAGCTGCTGTTGTTTCTTTGCAAAGGCCCTGGAGACAGAAAGAGCAAAATGTTTCATGTTAAATACAGCTGAGCATCTGTCCATGTTTTTAATTTTTAGGTTACCCAACCCTAGAACACTCGCAGACCATAAACAGGCTTATTTTTAAGTTTCAGTGACTACGCTGATTTATGAGTACTCATTCCTTATTTGAAGAGGCAGAGCAAAAACTGGATTCACCGTTTTCAAAACAATAATTACAAACGGTATTTGTTCTTATGCTTACCAGCTTTCCTTGAAAACATAAAATCAGGATGGATTAGATGCTGAACTGTTCCTTAATTTCAAAAAAGCAGCTTTCCAAAGCAGCCCTAAACCTCCCGTGGAGCAGAAAGATTTTTTCGCAGCCACTAGCTATACTGTAAAGAGCTGCATGTATCACAAAGGCCAGATTAAGGAAAGCAGCTATCGCTACGGAATGAAGGTGCAAATTCCTATTTTTAGGTAAAAATTCACCTCTTTACCTTTGATATAACTACAGCTTATCAGGCAACACTCTTTCCTAAAAAAATAAAAATTTTCTCCTGAAATGGAAGTTTTAATGCATAGCTCCGTGTCAAAGAGACCACGAGAAGATGAAATCATAAAAGCAGACGTACTTCCTAGCCAGGTATCCTCTGCAGACGGCCTGGAAGAAGATGATAATGTCTGTGATCTTCAGATCTCGTTCTTCTTCTAAGTGCGCCAAGACACCAGCTCGGAAAAAGATCTTGCTCTGTCCAATCCTGTATAAGTTGGGGTCCAGCTCTAAGGCTCTGATCTAAAGGGACAGGCAAGCACAATGGTTTTACATCAAGAAAAGGACAATTTTTGTTTCAACTTTGTAACGTTTTAACAATACTTAGATATAAACACTTACCATACGCTCACAGGCTTGCTTACCATCCATAAAACCTTTCGGAATTGCATTGGGAGTAAGGATCTCATACCTTTAAGTCAAATGAAAAAAAAAAAAACACCTTTACATTCAACAATAAGCTACATTATTACAAACCCACAGAGCTACAGACCCCAAGTGCCTGGCTAAGGAATTTCTCCAGAAAGTTCTCCCAGGAGTCCATTTTCAATTGGTTTCCCCTTCCCTCCCGCCTTTAGAATCAATTTGTAGTATTTAACTGCTTCAAGTTCAAACCACTTCAAGACTTCACAAATGGTTTTGGACTTTCTCCCAGTTGGGTTGGCTTGGTGGGGAAGCGTCGACAGTTATTTAACAAGGATTTTTATCACATAAAAACTGACGAGACTGTTCCTGCTGTTACCTCTGTCTAAATTCCTGGAACACTATCCTGTTTGGAAATCCTTGTCGACAAATCCTTATTCCTTCCAAAACACCATTGCAACGAAGCTGATCTAGAACCAGATGCGGATCCAACTTTCCAGCCTGGACAAAACAAGTACGATTTTTAGTCTTTTAGTTTGTATGCGTGAAAAACTGCAGTTTTGAGTATTTCAGGCTACCCTCTACAAAGTCAACTGTAGGAATAAGGGGACGTGCAGGGAATATTGAGAATCTATGCGACCAGTGCGAAAACGTTGCGGAACCTGGCTTCTGATTTCAAAAGGAAGACACAGAGAGCATGCACAGCTTGAAATGCACGTGAAGACTCTAATAAAGGGAAAGAATTAAAGGAGCACTCTGTAGTACATACCCTCTTTTCATGATTTGGAATGATGCAGCGAACAAAATTGGGATTAGTGTTTCGGAGCGTTGCCATCAGCTTGGTGAGAGATTCTTTGTAGAGCTGGCCAACAGTACGAAACATGCCCTTCTTGGTCTTGTACGCAGAGCCGAAAGCAGTCTCCGTTATTCCAGTGACCTGATCCAGACCCACAATACGATCCACTGGGAAGGGCAAGAGACAATAATTAAGCGGGCTTTAATCTTTGTCAGGTATCAAGATAAGCAGAAAGAGGAGCAAAAGTGCAGCAGCAGAAGCTTTGTGGAACAAATGACAGGAGATGCCGTCAGTAGGCGAGGCGCTCAGCATGTACTGGGGACGCTGTGCAGAAGCAGTGGAACCAGAAGCCACAAACTTATACAGCGGAATAGTGTAGCTTTAGTAGGTACACACTAAAACATCCAGCTCTTTACTTGCAGTTCTACATGACCAGTAAAGCCATTTTCTTTAAGTCAACTTTCACAAGATAGAAAGTCGCCCGGAAACTGGCGATTATTTGAATTCTTACAATGCACAGTCACTTGTGGTAATGATATAGATTAAATCTGAGTTTCGTTGAATATTCAAAAGTGTTTTGAAAGGATAACTATTTACAGAAGAGTTGAAAGTAGTGTAATTTCAATGACAAGAGGAAAAAAAAAAAGTATCTGCCAGACTTCTGCTAGTCTGCTATTTTGAAGAATACTTCCAAGTCTTACATACAACTGCAGAGACCTCCCTAGCCAAGAGACAAGTTTCAAAACAGGAAAACTGCACACCAAAGCACTTCAAAGCTGCCATAAAGCATCAGAATAGAGGTTTTTCTTTGATTTTTTTTGAACACTTTGGGTAATGATATCTGTGGTTTCTTCTTCAGAAGCACAAATTAGTAATTTGACTGCCATCATTAAACCTCTAGGCCAAAAATCACGAACATGTTTCCATGTGACAATTATTTAAACAGCTCGCTAAATAAAAATGCACGGGTGGCTTAACGCAATTAATAATTATAATTGACTCTTCTTAGTACTGAGCAAATACACAGCCTATATCGGTTCTCCATGAAATCCAAGCTGGCCAGCAAGAAGCAAGCAACTATCTATAGGCTATAATTTAAATTTTGTGAAGGTATCTTCAAATTCATTCAAACCAAAGCACAGGGAATTGTGCTTCGCTACACCAGAATTAGTTTTATTTATGAGAACTAAGTGGCAATATTTTATTTCATGCTCAGCTGGTTTTCAAAGGTCTATGAAAAAAAAGGAAAATTAAAAGCAGAAAAATACAGGGCAATAATTTTGAATCGTCACTTATATTGCATGTTGTATTACAACGAGCCCAGATCCTCCACACAGTTTTGAACGCAAGAATCTAAGCGTCTTATTAAAGTTAAAAGAATAAGTAGGTGGCAAGTTGCTCATAAGATCATATCGCAAATATTTACTTTGAAGCAGAATTCAGTTTTAAACCAGAAATGGGACAGAGATTCCTCAGAATGGGTCTTACAGAGGATGACCGTAACAGTTTTTAATTATTAGAAACATGCACCCAGCAGACACCGCTAACGACTGGACACCCGTTCAGCTTTTGCTTGGCCACATACGTTTTAAAATTTTGTAAATATATCTGTCAACTGGGTGGTTTGCTCCCCTCTGTCCTCCAACTATAGGATGGTTATTTATATTCCAAAGAGGATTGTTAAACACAAGCTTTCCCTATAGGTCAAGAGCAGTCATTGAACGGCCTGCTTGGCCAACCATCCATCGGTGAAAGCCTCGGAACTCCAGCCTCCAGTAACTCCTTCAGGAGACACCACGAGCTTCCTCCAGCGCGTGATGTGTCATGAGTAGTGGAAGATGAACCCAATTAAAGAGCGAAGGGCTGAAGGCACAACCTTCACATACACATAGTTCTAAACTCGGGGAGAGGAAGTCAGGAAGGACAAGGAAGAGGTTGGATAAAATATCTAAAGCGCCTTCAAAAACGTTCCAATTAAATGGATTTGTTGATTTCTTGATACCTCAAAAAACGTGTGCAGCTTCTATAACGGGAAATATTAAAGTTAAGATGTTTTTAAATAGAAGAACAATTCCAACAAGTCTGGAAGAAGTTTATTTCCCTTACTACCCCCACTACAACTGCAGCACTCTGTCCGATACTCCAACAAGTTCTTCAGCTCTCCTCCCAAAAACCACATCCGCCTTCTAAAATGTCCCAGAGTTTTGTCAATGTTGGACTGCAGAAAGAAGCCTGGTAGTGTTACAAAGCTTACGCATTCTCTCAAATGCTTGGAGCTACCGGGATAATCACTTAAGAAGCAATTCTGCATCTCAACATGGAACTAGGAAGCAACAAACCTTTTTACCTGCAATGCTTAAATGCAATGCATAAAATAGAGATGCTATATGTATGCAGCAGCAACTGAAGGTATGCACTCAGAGCCCGTTTGCCTTGGAGGTATACCTAAGGGTAGCATGAAATGAAGAGTTCATGCAAGCCTACGAGCAAAAATGGTTTTCCTGGAGATACAACAGCCCTGCCTTTGGTAGGCCTACTGTTTTTATATCCATTCACCTGGTGGATCATGAAGACCAGTAATATTGTCATAGAAACAGGCTCTCTGAATATTCTGAATCTCTAAGGCAGAGAAACAGCAAAAACAGAAAGACAGAAGAGCAGATACACAAGACACTTCAGTTAGTATACAGAACAGGTTTAGCAATTGCAAACAGACTTAACTGTGCTACAAAAGCAATTAGGCCACAACATATTCCATGCACATTTCAATCATCTGTGGGAGCAAGTTTTGCGTATTTGGACCAAAACACTTTTGCTTCTGTGCGGGTACTCAAAAGGAAAGGAGCAGATGCCCAACCAAAGAGTTGTTTATATATTCATTAAAACTGCTCTCTGTACCTGAACCAAGTAAGTATTGCTGAGAATAAGAGGGAAACTCAGTATTAACCTACAGCATCATCTACATCACAAGCTTCATTTCCTCCAGGAATAAGAAACAACAAGATTTTTATATTGTGGCATATAAATATAATCCGATTAATATACTGTGATGTTAAAAACCAGAATAGAGAAGTCCTTGGGTAAGTATTTATTTGGCTATTTCTGCTTCTTGGGGTATTTTGGTAAAAATGCTGATAACTACTTTAAGCTGATGTGCAGGTAGACTAGTTAAACAGTTAAAATAGGAAAATACTGCATTGGATTTTAATATGCAATATCTAAGCACTAGTATGGCTGTTAACAAATTTTATTTTAGGAGATGCAGATTTCCAGGACACGACTCACCACTGCACAAGAAACAACTGCGCTGGTGCTCACATAAGACCACATTTTATTAACAACAAGTACCACTACAGTCCCTTCAGGACTTAACTGCAGCAATTCAAACTACGAGTTTTGGACAAGATTCTAGAGATGAAATTTGCCACAGGGTAACAAGTAGGAAGTGAACATCAGTTCAAATAATGAACATGAGAAGCAGCTACTCAGAAATGGTACATGTGCAAGGGACCATGGGTGCAACCCAGCTTCCTTGTTGTACTTTTGGGGCTAAACAATAGAGAAAATGCTGTAGATATTTACAATGTAGAGGTGGAGGGTGAGGAGGGAACAGGCATACGAAGAACCCCACCAACTCATCCAGCAAGGTAAAATTGCTAACAGGTCGTGTACTCGGGAGTATGATCTCTTACCGTCCTTCCAAAGCTCTGCAACAAATTTGTCAGAAGACTGGTGTAAGAGCGTGGCCACGTTGTCATTCAGGGGGTCCATGTTCTTCATCAGCCACTCATCTGCCTTGTAGTCCACCTGTGGAGCAGCCAAGTTGCACAAGATCAGACAGACTGCCAGTTTCAGTTTTCAATTTGCCAGCATAAAAAAATAAAAAAAGCTTTCAAAATACTATACCGACGTTTTTCTCCTATTCTCTTCTTGATGTTTTGCTTGCTACGAGTCCGTTGCACCTCCTTCGAACGGCTCAAAGTACCATGAAAAGTTATTATTCTTTTGAAGGAGTAAAGGAATGGGACTTTTCTTAGAAGTTTAGCAATCTTTTTGCTTACTAGTAGCTGGTATACATTTTCAGCCTAGTGCTACTGCCAAAATAGGGCTTCACTGTGAAAATGTAAGAACAACTCCAGTATAGATGCTAATTCCTTTATTTAAATTACTAGACAGTAAATTAAGGGTGTGCTGCCACATGATTTTTTTTTTAAATTTCCCTATAGCAGAACAAAGTGTTTAAGTATAACTATCAAGAAAACAAGCAAAGCTTTTCTCTCGAAAGAACCAATTCTGTGGTTTGCAATTAAACTATCGCTCAGCAGTTGAAACCTCAATGCTACCAGCATGGGTTTCATCCCAACCCAAAAGAGCGCCCTAAAATTCCCCGGAGTAAATTAGCATGGTTTTGCTTCGAACAAACTGTGAGTTTTCTATTTTTAAAGAAGGGATTTGGAAGGAAAGCCACATTTAAATGCTTCCAGCATCCAAAACTAAATCAGATCATCATCTCAGTACTTCTTGCAGTTAAAGCTATTTTACAAAGGATTCTAGCTTTGAAGGAAACATACATTCTGATAGAAAACTGAAAAATGCCTTCTGGCAGAGGAAGATGCGCGATGCAGCACCACTGCGTTCCTCAGAACAATTACTTTCCAGTAGTCGGGCACCAAGCTGATTTGCTTCGATTATCTGATTAGTTTCACAACTAATTTACTATTAACTGCAGTGATGATTTCATTATTTCTAAGTTGCTATTTTAAGTATTGATAAAATAAAATGTGTAATGTCATTTTGTTGGTTTTTACTACAATTATCTACTTGGCACCACTGACGTCGAAGAATAGATAACAACAAGCCGACAGTACTTTAAATGAAAATTAAAGGATGGCTTTTAATCATTTGCACAGTTTCTTTTAAATACCAGGGCAAAAACTGCTACTAGGATTAAGTTTTAACTAGTTATGAAACTAATTGTATCGCGTGGCCCTGTGGAATAGACCTGGTGGTCATGAAGGTTCCACAAAACGCTGACAAGACCTGCATCGTTATTTCATGGACCTGTTCACATCACAGCTGAGCTCCGTCCCCCAAGGGGAGAATAAAGATTGAACGAACAGTAAAACCAAAAGGTATCAGCTGACCTATAAAAGGGGATAGATAGAAAATCTGGTGTGAACTGAGGAGCTAAAGGAGAAGTGGGTACTGACAGAGCCCTGCTTCAAGCACAGCTATCAACTTGGAAACACGGATATTCAGAAGAGATTCCTTTCAATACAAGTCCTGGAAAAACTCACCTGTAAGACCTGACAGTGAAATTAAAGGAAACCGAAATATTTGCTTAATTTAATATTAGCTTATATTTTTTGTTTCTGACTATTCGGTAACAAGAGCTCTCTATCAGAGCTCTCCTGAATGCGTTCAAGAAAATGACACAAGGCCACCCTCCTGCACAAGGATTTCTAAATTTGGTAGCTATCCCATTTAGTCCTTTCCCCAAACCGACTTTTCTAACCAAGTGTGTAACGTTTAACCCTTACCTTCCCTGCATAGTGAATAATGCAGAAATCCGCTTTGTCCTTTAGCTGTCTTGGCTTTTGGAACTTGGAGTGGGTTCCTTGCTCTTGGACCAATTTTTCCACAAACGTCTTGTCAGTAGCTTTAGGGAACCAGCATTCTTCATCCAGTAACGCCAACACACCAGGAGGATTTGCCTGAAATAGAGTTGGATTTAAATTGTATTAATATTTAAGACATATTTTTTTCAAAAAACAATTAATATTTAAAACGCGCCATTGAATGCCCCAGTAAGAAGTTGTCTAAACTGATTCCAATTTTTTTTTTAAATTAAAACAAGCTGTGGGGGACTCCAGTTCAATAAACGACGTTACGACTAGTTCAAACAAATTCGTTTCGATGCATACGGACCCAGACCCNTTGGAACAGGCTGCGCAGGGAAGGGGTGGAATCTCCATCTCTGGAGGTATTTAGAAGACGGGCAGACGTGGTGCTGAGGGACATGGTTTCATGGTGGTTTTGGCAGCGTGAGATGGATGGTTGGACTCGATCTGAAAGGTTTCTTCCAACCTAGAACAATTCTATGATTCTATGACCTGATCTAGTGCTGCCTGGGTTCTGAGGGGAGCCTGGAATAGATGACCTTCAGAGGTACCTTCCAGGCATTTCTGCGACACATCCATACACAGCAGCTCATCCCCGTCTCCACAGTAGTTAATGTCATGCTTTAACATGGGCTAAACTGAAGACAATTATCCCTCCCAGCCACTCGATACTGCTATGGCAGCCAGCGAGCCTCCCCTTGCCAAGCCCCATGCAGATATCCAGTAGCGGCATCCAAAGAGATCCAGCAGGCTTAACTTCAGCAGCCAGCGGAGTTTTAGATACTCCCTTCTCTTTCCATAGGATTTAATCACTCCATTTGAAGGTTTGTTTATTCTTAAAGTGAAGTACGGAACAAGCAATGTCTGTATTTAACGGCTGTAGAACTGTTTGACAGGATCATTTTCCTCAGGGAAAACACTGATGTAACACAGGGAGGCAGCGGAAAAAGGAGTTTGTAATAATTTATACTTCCAAAGTTTCTAGTCAATGTAAAGTTTATACATTTGAAGAGAGATGTTTCTATGTGCCTATTACACATAGCATCCCATACCTCATTTACAGGACAACTACGAAGGTACTGACCTTCGCTTTTCAGGAAAAAAAAAACAAAAAAAAAAAATCAAGTAATTTGATGCATTTTTAGGATATTCACCAAAACATCTGCATACTGAAAGCATCCACATTTAACATCCTTCAGGCTTTTTGGCAGGGATTTTACCTTCCAAAGAGGCAGAACTTCCTGAAGCTCCACACTCAAAATGCAAACCTTCACACTGCAACCAGTTTTCCCTTTTCCTACTCTAAAGAAAAACAAGAACGTGGCTTACGGGCTTTTCTGTTCTTCAGGATGTACAGCATCATTGTGAGCTTATGCGTATTCTAGAACACACACACTGACATGCAGACAGTAGTAACTGCAATGCCCTAATTTTAATTTAAAAAGTCATAAAATAATTTTGACGGTGTAGTTCTGAGGTGTGAAAACGATAATTTTCAGGAATGATGACCTTTACTCTCCCCCAGCCCAACTGCTCCTCTTGCTCTTTGAAGCCCTCTCCAGCTTCCATGTATTGAGCAAGTACAAGAGTATGTTAAAAAGTGAGTAAAACCACCTTCAAGATAACCGTTTTGCTATTTGCAAGGCAGATTTAGGGAGAAAACTAAGTGAAGTTTCAAGAATTTTGCTATTGATCTCAAATGAAAAAAAAAAAGTTTGTTCTAAGTCTTAAAAAAAAAAAAAAAATCTTTTGAACTGAGCCACCACTCCACAGATCCTATAATGCAATGGCATGGTTTAATAGGGAAGTGACAGGACTAAAGANTTGACGGGGCTTGGAGCCACCTGGGCTGGTGGGAGGTGTCCCTGCCCAGGGCAGGGGGTGGCACTGGGTGGGCTTTAAGGTCCCTTCCCACCCAAACCATTCTGTGATTCTACGATTAATACTAGGAAAAAAGTATAAAAATAGTAGCTTCATATCTTAAGCTGCGTGTTCTACCCTAGCATCAGGGCAAGATCACGTAAGGATAAATCCTCTTACTAATACATGGCTTGGACTTCAGCACTCAAGTGAAGTCGCTTTTTGTGACATCTCTGCAAGGCGTGGTTATGCAATCCTATAGTTTGCAGGACTCAGAAAGTAAAATTCCGAAGTCTAACCTTTTCTCCTTAGAGTGTTATTAATGCACACACTTACAGGTCTTTCAATTAAGTCGATGCAAGGCTGCAGATCCAGTCCGAAGTCAATGAAATTCCACTCTATACCCTCTCGTTGGTATTCCTCTTGCTCCAGGATAAACATCGTGTGGTTGAATAACTGCTGAAGCTTCTCATTGGTGTAGTTAATGCAGAGTTGCTCAAAGGAGTTCAACTAAAAGAGTAACATTAGCAAGCAAGAATAATTCAGTGACAGGATGCATCACATACCTGGAAGTCAAAAATTTCCTTACAAGGGAATTCACTAAAACTCCACAACATCCAAATATAAGGTAAAGAAAATCGGAAAACACGTTACACAAGTCTCATATGTTCCCTGTTACATACAATTAAACTAATGTATGGTAGGAAAAAAGGTCACATATAAAAGAACAATTTAGACTAAAGTATGACTTTTTGCCACTGTAATTTAGGGTTATCAAAGCATTTGCATGCTACAAACCCAAACCCTCCTGCAGCCTTGGAACACGCATGCATTTAGTGGCTCTACAGTTAGTCCTGAACCCACATGAATAAGGAAAAGAAAAATCTGATAAGCAGCGTTCTGAGGTACCTCAAAGATTTCAAATCCAGCAATATCCAGAATTCCAATGAAAGACGCTCCCTGTCGTTTGGTCCTGTCCAAAGCTTTATTAATGCGGTGAACAAGCCAGCGGAAGAGGCGTTCATAGGTGGCCTTTGCCAAAGCTTCCACTGCAAAGTCTGCCTGAAAATCCAAACACGAGAATTGATTTACCCCGGAGAAGTCATCAAAGGAACACAGACACGGATATTACCCCAAATAACTAAGTAACAGAAGAAGTTTAATGGACTTAATACCACCGAGGAATGAAAACAAGCAGTAGCAACTGTATGTAGTTTGATTAATGTCTTGAAAAAATTGTTTTTAAACTGTTCTGTAAAAAACTCAAAGGCTCTCTGCATGTTTGATACATATGACAGTGACATTAAAGGAGGAAACCAGCAGAAGGTCAGGGAAAGGGAAAAGTTTCTTCTATTCTACCACTGATTTTTACCATATAAGAATATTTAATAAAGCTTCAGCAAAGTCAGTGTCAGTACACACTTAATCCCAATTATCTTTATTAAGAGCTAATCAGGATGAGGCAACTTCATCTTTAAAGCACCAAAACTTACTTGTTCTTTGGTCTGGGCTTTCTGAACGTAGTCTCTGCCGACTTTGATGCGCGGTGTCAGTATGGCCCGGGTGAACTCCATCACGTTCATTCCCAGTAGATGGCAGAGTTTCTGTGCGACTGGGGAGCAAAGTCATAAATGGAAGCACTTAAACCCTCCACAGCTGCTAACAGCAGCGGTGAAACAAGCTCCCGACAACAGTGTGCCAGCGTAAAAATTGAACTGCCGTTCGAAATCGCAGCTGGGGAGATGCACTTCTGCCCTGTGGACAGATGTCTCCTGCCATGCAGGGCCTCCATCTCAAGGCTGATGGAGGCTCTACAGAAGGACACCACCCAATTCCCTTAGGGGAGCGCGGAAAACACGAGATTTCCTGAAATTGCAGGGAGGTCATGCAACAGTCCATAGCCCACACGCAAGTGGTCCTTTTGTTCCTCTTATAGTGAACAGTCACTTTCTCATCTCCAGAAAAAAAGCACAATATGAGGGCATCGCACATCAACTCCATCATACTACAGGTTATGTAAAACCTGTTTCAATTTAGGCAGGTATGCCAGGGGAATGCTTCTATTACAGACTATAACAAAATACATTGTTTAAACTGTTTAAAACCACGGGTTTGTAATATTTTATATAGAATAACAACGCAGGCAGCAGTGCTCTTTCTTTAGATGGCACGAACTCTCCCGGTGTCACGTTCATTACTTGAAATAACCAGTTACCCGCACCATCGTTACATATTCTTGCTGCATCAATCCCTTTTTCTAAATGAATTTTCCAGGAGGTTCGGTATTTATGATTCCATACTGCTAAAAAGGAGAGTGACGCTACAGGTATTTTTAGGTCCGGGTAAGTGTCGCCCTTTAGCAGGAAGCCCTCCACACGATCCAGAAAGTACTTTAACCCCTTATCTTTGTAATCTGACAGCTCATGTTTTACTGTCAAAATGAAAAAAAGCTATTTTTACAAGCCAGCATTGGAAAATAGATTTTAATACCAGTATATAAGAGCTTCTTTGCATTGTTGGTTTTTTTTTTTATTTGTTCGTTGTTTTTTTTTTTCCTGGTATTAAAAACACTACTACTTGCTCTTCATGTTGAGATTCTCTTGTCTGGCCATATATTCATTAGAAGGGTCATGAATCAACGCACAATTAAATCAGCGAAATTGGGGTAGCATCACAAATTGGGCACTCCCTTTTTGCTTTAGCTACGCACAGGAACGTTTCAGTGTTATAAAAATACATAGCAGCAATCCAGAAAACACTTAACAACCTTAGGTGCCAAGGCGCAAACGCTGTGGGGATCTTAAAAAAAAAAAAAAAAACCAAAACAAAACACAACAAGACTTGAAAATATTAAGTAGCCAGAAGCATCGGCTTGGTACTGCGGCATAACGGATACTATACACAGGATATTACAGTTTTTAAGGAATGAGGGTATGTTTCCCTCCCGTGCAGCGCTCCAAACATCACACTCAGCTCCTCTTTCGTGAACCCGCAACAGGGGATTTATTGCCCCTGCCTTTCCAATTGGTAATCAACCATAGCTTAGGTAACGACAACAACAATAAACCACAGCAGAGGTAATACTAAAATCCCATCCGATTCAGGCACCGAAGGAGGTTGTAGCCAGCATTTCAGAGGTTGGACTGAAGGAAACGGAACCATTTTCAAGTCAAAGCCGCGTCACTTCTAAAGGCAGCACTGGTTCACACAGTTTCAGCTTGATTAATCTTGCACTTTAAAAAAATGTGTCATTCATCTTGTTTGTTTAGAATTGAGGAAATCCCATTTAAAAGGTGCAGTTGTAGAAAGTTCTGACTGTCCTGACTTGTGTTTTATTACTATTGGGTTTTGGATATAAAAATCTGATTATGAAACAAAGATACTGAAAAGCTCATATCATCGTTGAAGCGTGAACTTTATGAGGTTGCTTATGAACCTCTGCCCTTCCAGCAGAAAGGCATCTTACAAATCTGGTACGCGTGAAACGGTCCTCTGAAGACAGCTTCTCCTTCCTCTTCATCCACAAAGGCTATACGGCTTTCTTGCCACCTCTTCTATCTAATACTTGAAACTGATATTTGTTTATCTATATTTACTATCTATAGGGTAGAATTTGCTTTCCATGTGCTTTGAAATCCACATTGTCGAGGTTCACATCTCCGCTACCCACACAAATTCCTTCCCATCTACGGAGACACTAACCTGACCTATTTCAGCCGCATGCCTCTAGCTGAGATGAATCACTATCAGGACACGCTTACTTCTCTGGAGGACACTTGGGAAACCCATTACAGTGCGATGTGACAATACAGATGACAAAGAAGAGCTCAGTTTCACTCAGTGTCTTCAGAAACACACAACAACAAAGAACGAGAGAACAGAAACGTGCTTTAACTGTCATCTGAGCTTTTCAGCATTTTTGCTTTGTAACTCAGAATTTTGTGTTCGGTATTATAAATATCCGGTAGCATCAATATATTTATATCCAATAGTTTAATTCAGAATGTTATGTCCAAAAAACAACGGCAATACAAAAGCCGAGATAGTCAAGCAGTGAGAAGTTTCTGCACCTTTTTACATCACACCTTCCAAATGGACAATGACTCAGTTGAGTTGCCTCAGCTATCACAAAAAGCCCAAAAACCCTGATCCCTCACCCAACTTTTTTTCCTCACTGCAAAACTCAACGTGCCAAGTGCCAGCCCAGTGTCGAGGCCATGACTTTTGCGCTTTAATCCATACCTGCGGGCTGGAGCACTTGGGGCAGCAGGCCACCGCCCTGAGAAGTGACAAACATTTTGGGCATGGCAAGGAGCCGACAGGCACAGCGATTTAGGACAATTACAAAAGGAGCCACAGACAAGAATGCGAGCTGTGCCTGTGCAGCAGGTCCCGTGAACGATGGTTCTTACTGCTCTTTCCTCTGAAGTCAGCTCTCAAAGCTGACTCTCCACCAGAGCATTTAAGAGGCCAGCATTGAAGTACTAAATCAACAACCTGGTATCTGCTTCAGCAGCTCTCTTTTTTGGTGAAGAAATACGCTCCTCAAAATACTGACTGCGTTGCAGGTACTGACTGGTAAATTCAATCTTAGTCACGCTACCATGCCACTTCAGAAATCAGCTTGTTCTAAAACCAGCATTCTTGTGTTCAGCCATTTCACTATGGAAGTTGTGCTTGGCCTCCAGGCTCCTGTCATTGGCAAGAAAACTGCCCTCAAGAACCAAAGAAAACAAACTGATTTAAGCACATGCTTTTTCCTAGCGCTTAAGTCTTCGTAGATAGCAATAAACAAGACTACAACTGAAATATTCAAAGTTTAGAAGCAATGCAAACAGCATAACTTCTGGTGATGGATACTTAAATTTGTCTGTGTTATGAGAATGGAAGAGGAGAGTTTTAACAGTTGCCCGTTGGCTACTACCGCAACGGTCCTGGCCCCTTTTTGGCCCAGAACGCTATTGAGGAAGCTCAGAAGACTGCTCTGGATTTTTCAAGATCTGCACTGAACAAACGGCAGGAAGAAAACTACAGCTCGAGTTAAAGGAATCCACACAAACGTGATCAACTTACCAGTGTTCTCTGGCATAGAAGCTTGATCAGTATTTCTCTCCTTCTTAAAGGAAATATTTCCAAATTGGAGCACTGAAGACACCACTTTCAGCATTGCTGTGTTAACAAAAGACATATGCAACAGTTTCATTGAAGAGGGCGCAGCTTAACAAATTTTTCTCTTACATTACTTGTGTTACTTTTCAAAATTCCAAGTATTCAGAGTTCCGAAAGGAAATGAAGTTTGTACTGCACTTTTTAGGCAAATGGCTTTAATTCAGCCCTAGCTCATGTTAAGCAAACATTTGCTGCAGGCTGTCGAGACACCGAAGCAATGTTAAATTTCGTGACATTAAATTCGCGAGTGTGTGCGCGCACAAAAGCAAAAAAGGACACTTTAAAAATCCAAAAGGCTCAGTAACTCACATAAGGTTACAAGTTACGCTCAGTAACTTACACAAGATCTCATCGTGCGAAAAGCCCATGATATGCATGGCTTCCATGGTCTCCTGGAAGTTATCCTTGTCTTGTTGCCCAGGAATGGGGATGTAGCCGTTAGATAAAAATCTGTAATTGTTAAATCCTTCAAGCAGCAAGTCAGCTGTATTGGGAGAAGGGGAAGAGAGAGAAAAAAAAATAAGCTCGAAAATGCCGTTGACACCCACCTGTATTCTTCTCGCTAAAGGCACAAACCGCGGTTTACAAAATCAGTTCCTCAAACACAGCTACATGCCATTTATACCAGCTTCCGAAACTCTAAAAATGTGAGTACCTCAAAAGCTGACGCCAGATTCCCAGAATCTCTATCTGTAACAACCTACACGAGCTCTTTAACGCATTAAGCCTGTAAACAGAACGTTACCTGACCCAGACCTAGCTCCCATCATCTCAAATCCCTACCTGGAATATCAGACAAGAAACATCTCTATCGAAAGATAGCAGACACGGACAGAAATGGAGTTAGGTGTTGGTGATAACCACCTCAAGGATGCCAAACACAGGTTTATCTAACACGGGAGCAGAAAGAGTGGGTCAATTCCCTGAAGCCTGTACCTTCATGCAGTTTCACTTATCACAACCTAGCAGAAATTCACACTTACCAAGGGAAAGAAAAAAAACAAAACAAAACAGAACAACCAAGAGTAGAAGATAACCAACACAGTACTGCAGCGGCCGAAGGAAGCCGCAGGGTTTCATTATGTTTTGGTAAAATGGCTGCTTTTCTCCTCAGTTTGAAGGCACGGCCCAGAACAGATCGGGCTGTCGTTGCCGGCCGGGTTTGTTATTAATCAGCATTGTGGTTTCAACCCAGCGATTCCCAGCCAGAGACTGGCCAGACTGGACTTTGTCATGTAGGAGCCCTTCGCTTGAAATGCAACGATTGCCTGACAGCAAACTTGACAAAACACAGAGCTGATTTCAAAACAGAGCCACCTGGCTTTTCATTCTTCTTTTAAAACTCACTGTTTCAAGAACAGTTCAAACTCGACAGTGTTAACACTAAAATAACAAACGCGGCAGCAGAAACAACAAGCTCATAAAATGAGATTCTTGACTTACACTTCAGGTGTTCTCCTGCTCCAGCGAGCAGTTGATAGAAGATATGAAACGTCCGCTCGTCTTTAGCCTGACGAACTGCACGAGACTTTTCCAACAAGTCTGATTATAACCAGTTAAGGATCTTCGGCAATTTTTGGCTAAAAGCATCCAGTGCAAACAAAACTTTCCAAGCAGGTTATATAATTACTTTAAGAACAAAGAGAACTTTAATAGTAATGACAGGACTAGGGCCAATAGGAACTTTCGCTAACTTTAGATGAGAGATTTCAAATGTGGACCGGTAGAAGCACACATTTAATTCCAGCGAACTCATTTCTTGGATGTTGGCTCGTGTCCCTGCCACACGCAGCTGACCGTTGCCTGCAATGGCTCAGCCGAAGCCTAAGGGAGCGGGGAGCCAGCCATTCCTTTTCAGTCACTTTTACTAAGGTCATGGCGGACTCTTAGTACCAAAACCCCAGCAGCTGCTGAACTCAGAAGTGCTTTATCTGAAGCACGTTTGTCGTTTCTCTCAAGCACCGCATTTTTACATACAACCTTCACTGCCTTTCAACAGCTTCCAAATTGCATTTGGGCAGCAGATACAGTCTAATAAACTGCCCTGTGATGTTTTTTAAATTTTTTTTTTTTCCCCCTGTTCCATGCCGTAGAACAAATGGGGGGCAGAGATTCGCAGTGACACAGGTTACGAGCAAAGATGAGTTCTTGTCATGAAGAAAAATTTCCCTAAGAGTTAGGTCCTGCTGTTTTCCCAAAGCTCCAGGCAAAACAATTCATCTGAAAGCAAAAACTGCCTTCATTCCTGTGCCGCGTGAAAAAAAAAAAAAAAAAAATCACTTATCATTAAAGCATATTTTGAATAACTATAGATCTTTCCCAGCCTTATTGGGAAATAATATTTTGTGACACTTCCAAACATTCGCTGCACTTAATTTTAAGCAGTTTAACACACAGCAACAGAACGAAAGCTTAACTGCAGCACTGTTTATCTTTAACACTCACATGATACTGTTTACCAAGATTTCTGATTTCGTAATTCTATGACCACCCTATTGCTATTCCCCCAGAAAACAGGCTAAACATCCTAAAAAAAAGAAAAAAAAGTTACACACACATTAATTTTAGCACAAAGAAAACACCTTTAGAGAAAGGCTTGCAGTGTGAGTATTTTTACTTGTTCTTAACACAATCATAAATAAAAATAAGCCTTAAAGCTAAAAGTGAATTAGGCTTCAGTATTAATCGCTAGTAGGTCTCGTGTTAATGAATCTATGCTGGTACCTAGAAGACTTTAGGTGTCCCAGCGCTTCCAGCGCCATCACTTTATAATGAGCATCAACCTCCTCCGGGCAGAGCTGCTCCCGCAGCGCCGCCGAGAGCAAAGCAACCTTTGGCACAATACAGTAGCTCCGTTTCTCATTAGAAAGGTGGGGTTTTTTTGTTTTCTAAAAACAGTCATAGAGCAAGCCCACTTTAAACGGTTTGTCTATTTAACAAACCCTGGTTTTAAGGCCAGTCTGAAAATCCAGCCGATTTCCGAGCGCTAAACTTTGGGGTATCCGCTTTCCGAGCACGAGGAAGCACGCTGACTTTCTGATATTTGATCACTCTTTTGAAACAAAGGAAGAGATGGATGTTGTCAAAGGAATGTGGAAGCGTGGTAACCTTTCACTGCATTCCAATGAATTTGAGGGTTAAAAGCAAAACAGATCGGGAAACTTGGATTTTATAGTAACGTGGCATGAAGTAGGATACACGTCTCAATGTTGGCCCCAACAATGTAACCAGTAACATCAAAGTTAATCCTAATGAACTTGCCCTGAAAAAAGAAAAAAGATTTTTCTGTAATTACTAGTTTTATCATTAAAACAACAATGCTGTCTATATAAAAAAGTAATTCTTCTTACATTCCTGTAACAAGCATTTCACACAAGTTCAAATGAAATCTTTTCCCTTCAGTGTATCCAGTGGAATATCTTACGCTGCGCACAAACGCCTTCTAATGATTAAAGTACTCATATTCTCGGTATGTCTGTAATCCAGACTGATGAAAGACTTCTGGAAAGTGAAGCTCAATTTCTTCCATTGACAAAACATGTCTAAGGTCGGGAGCAACACTTAGATTTTAAGTGTGCGTATTTCTTTAGTGCCTTTAGGCACCAAGAAGTTCGCTTTATCGGCAGCAGTCCTGGACCTTGGTGTGCTTCTACTTCCGTTCCCAACGCCAGGATGGCTGCTGTCTGCACGGCCTCTCTTTGCTGGCTGGTGGTAAAGGACTAAGAGAGAGCGAATATACCCATTTCTTCCACATAGGACCTTTCTCCACGAAGGACCAACTAAAGCGCACGCTTCCCACGCAAAGAGCAGCTCTTGGAAAGAAAGTGGTTGCAAGTGGATCTATTATACCAGTTCAAGCCACATCAGTTGCCCAATGGGATTTGTCACTTGGCTACAAATATTCCCAACAGGACACCAGGCTCCGGCTTGCACTTGGACCACTGTTATCAGCACCGTTACTGTATTTCAAGTTTGTGCCCATGAAATGGGGCGGCATTCCCCTGGTTGCAAACACATGAAGAAACCAGCGGGAATACCCAGTGACTGCATTGGGCTCTCCGTTTTCACTGCAACCAACTTCTGCAGTCCTCTATCCACGTCGGAACGGAGTCTGGAGATCAGGGAGCACCAGAGCCGTTTGCTAACATCTAAATGCTTCTTTAGACGGTATCCGCACAAAGCCATCTACTGATAATCTTTGTGGAGGCCTTCTGAAAGCACTCTTATAATCAGTATCTAGATCCTCATTTATCTCAAGCCTGACTGATTAGTGCTATTAGTATGTTGAAGTGAATTCCCGTTTGGCAGATCTATTCAGCTCAGGGACTGTACTACTGATTTTCATGTTAAATATCCTACTCCACAAGCTTGTAGAACGCGTGTACTCTAGCAACAGCCCGCCCTAGTAAGTGTGTATCAGGGGGTACGTGGCCACAGAATCATAGAATCGCTGAGGTTGGAAGGGACCTTTAAGATCATCAAGTCCAACCATTACCCTACCCTGACAAAAGCCACTTCTAAACCATGTCCCTAAGTACCCCATCTACCCTTTTTTTAAACACCTCCAGGGATGGTGAATCCACCACCTCCCCGGGCAGCCTATTCCAATGGTTAATAACCCTTTCAGTGAAAAAATGTTTCCTAATATCCTATCTAAACCTCCCTGACAGAACTTGAACCCACTTCCTCTTGTCCTATCGCCTGTCACCAAGGAGAAGAGGTCAGCCCCCACCTCTCTGCACCCTCCTTTCAGGTAGTTGTGGAGGGTGAGAAGGTCTCCCCTCAGCCTCCTCTTCTCCAGGCTGAACACCCCCAGCTCCCTCAGTCGTTCCTCATCAGGTTTGTCCTCCAGACCCCTCACCAGCTTTGTAGCCCTCCTCTGGACACGCTCCAACACCTCAATGTCCTTCTTGTAGTGAGGGGCCCAGAACTGAACGCAGCACTCGAGGTGGGGCCTCCCCAGTGCCCAGTACAGGGGGAGTACAGCCATGCTGCAGACCTACACAAGTCGCTGCAATCATTTCAGCTATTGCAACTTCTGACCAGCACAGCTCACCCTTCTCCTCGCCTGCACAGATAAAGCCCGTTCACGTCAAAAAGATTTGTGTGTGTGAGACCCACCAAGTTTCTTCCCCCCAGCCACACCAGTGAGCCCAGAGAAAGCCATAACCTACCCACCAGCCTGATCTTGACCTCATCGAGAGCAAAGCACTGCTCCGTGCCTGCGGTTGTGCATCTTCAGCGCAGAGTGATTTCTCCAAGTTTTAAGAAAACTGGTGGAACGCTTTAAATTAGCATCAACGGTCACTCCCTACTGCCTCATCTGGAGTTTGGGTGGAAAGCCAGTGGCACTAGAAGGACGTGCCAAAGAACCAGGCTTGTTGTCAGCAGTGTGTCCTGTCAGGGACCAGCACTGAACTCGGATTTCTGGCTGTGAAGAAACACAACGCTCTACGCTCAGCTTGGAACTGAAGCATTTATATTTTTTGCTCAGTAACAATTCCGGAAAGTTATATTTGTAACGGTCACAAAGAAGCAACTGACATTTTACTGAACTTCAGCCAATAAACTCGATGTAACACGCGTGTGTCAGCACTAGCATGTCAAGAACGGCAGCTGACAACTTCTTCCCCCAGAAGAGGTACCACAGACCCCTTCGGGATGACATGGCTTGAATTTGCCACGTTACATGTGAAAACAAACATGAAGCATTACCTAAGGCCTAGTCAGTGGTTTTTTCCTGATATAGTTCAGAACCATTTTACTCTTTCACTCTTACAAGTTATCTGATTTCTGCCGTCAAGTCACCAGTTCCATGAATAAAAATAATTGAGAGGAAATGTGGTCACTAAACGGCGTGATGCGCCAGAAGAGGGGACCCACACACTCCCCGCTTCCAGCTTCAGTCATCACTGAAGTCTCTACCAGAGGGGTCACTATCTAGTTTATCTTCTTAAAAGCAAAATATTAATACATCCTTTTAGCTAGCACTGGCAAATCTTGCTATGAAATCGTTAATTTATCAGTCAGCGACTGCAGCGGTGGTCATCTAGCAACTGAATTCTGCTTACGCTGTCATTACAGAACTACGTACGTGGCTTTGTAAAAACCGCATCAGAAGGAAGCATTTAGTTCTGCAATGTGAACCCAGTAAGCCCACTCTCCCATCCACTGCGAACTAGAGACTTTATTTCCTGAAACATAAGAAAATACCGCCTTTGGCAGAAGAAAAAAAATAAAAGTTGATTAGACACTAGCTTTATTTCAGTCCTATCTATCTGGTGCTACCACCAAGGAGGGCCAGGCTGGCATCTTCATGCCGCGCGGTGAAGACTGTCAAGCCTGGACAGGCTGAACAACAGCACTTCTCGCTTTGTGGGAGGATATGTATTTTTTTTTTAAGTCAGGCTTTAAAATGGTTTGTTACTGAGGATTATTTTTTTTTCTGCATGAGATGACACCATCTGGAGTGCATTATACTTGCTCCTTTATAAAAATAGAGCTGGAGCCATCGGAGCGATTATGTTCATGATGGCAACGCGGACTTCAATGTAATACAAACCAGATGCTAACATCTTTTAGGGAAAGAAAAAAAAAAGTTTCTTCATTAAATTAGTACAATCTTTGATGGATTCAAGACGTGTCCCAAAGTAGAATTATCGTGCAGTGAAACCTGTTGATACTATAGGTCTTACACCCAACGTATATATGCCTCAAGGAAAAATTGTAAATAATGCACCTATAAAATTATCAAAGTTGAACTTCCATAGCGTTCTACTCTCCCTTCTTGACTGAAAAGACTGAGGGATTTAGTCATACAGTTTTCCAGAGTCCTTATCACTGGAGCCGAGTTCATACATTATAAATTCAAGCAACTGTTGACGTGTCAAGGCAGCCAAGAAATCTTTCATTTGTTCTGTAAATTTTAGCCGTGTTCTCGCAAGAAAAAAAGATTTAATACCTCCTATGCAGTTTTACAGTTGTACTAAAACTGTCTTTCCCCTGAAATAGGAGACGGTGCTTTTTATTTCCTCCCTTCAAAGGAAAGGAAGTTTTAAGGAGTGGTAAATAGCTATTCACCCCGAGTTTCACCTCTATTTTTAAAGCAATGGAACACATCAGAAGCAGTTATCTCCCCCTGAAACACGATGTGAAACACGGGGCACTGACCCAACAACAACATCAGCCAGCTACAAGAGCGCCCACACCTTGAAAAAAGTCACGCTGGCTTTTTGGCTTTCCTTCCGTAAAGCAGTCAGACAGAAGGGCATGGAAATTTTGAGAAGTTTTTATATGCAAGTTTCGTGCTTTAAAAAAAAAAAATAATAATAAATCCATAAAAACCCATCTGATAAGCCAATCAATTGGTAAACTCAGTAGCTGTTAACAAGAAGACGCCGTATTTAGCCCGATTCCATGTTGATGCCATACTCCTTCATAGTTTATAGTGGCTCAGCAGTCATTTGTGCACGCGAGCCCCAGTTGAGCTCTATGGCGGTTATAGGAACACTGCTATGAACGCTACGCTGTGGATTCAAGGACGGTTGAAGTTAGAAACTGGATAAAATCAACACAAATTTTGCCAAGCGCCAGTGAGGATGAGCGTTTGGCGACTCCACCAATGCAGAAAGCATTGTAATAGAACCTGAACGCCTGGAGGAAAGAACAGAAAGCTTCCGATACTAATTAGATAGATATCCAAAAAGGGAATTTCTTCATAAACAGATTTACAGACTCTACAGAGAAAAGGAGTAACTCACAAAGCGGGAGGAGTTGTCATTTTTCACCGTCTTCGCATTCCCGAAGGATTCCAGAATGGGATTCGCCTGAAGAAGCTGACGCTCCAGCTCCCCCTAAAAACCACACAGAGAGAAGAACAGACAGGCATGAGCGCAGCGCACGCGCGATTAAGGCTCCTGTATTCTCCTGACAGGCACGTTACCCGGGCTGTGGCAGGGCTACCACCTTCAGAAGGGGGCGTATCATTTTCCCCTCAATTCTAAATCCACTGATAGTCTCCTCCAGCCAGTGAAGAACACGTTTTGGTTGGTTGGTTTTTAGTTTTTAGGGGTTTTTTTTGATTGGTTTTGTTCTGTTTTATTTAAACAGGCACACATACACACACAAACAGAGCAGTGACCAAGTAGGACTGAACAGATGTTGCAAATCACTGAACACGGAAAAGAAAATTCACATTTAGGGCTAATGAAATTAGGCACAGACTTTGAGTACTTAAGTGGAAAAAACGAATTTAACCGTTTTAAATTAAGCTTCCTGTTTAGTGAGTTGACAATACGGCTGCTTTGGGATACCTATTTTCAAACTGACTTTCAAACCAGCGAAATAGGACTTTTCAGGCAGCCGGACATTCGTATCCTTGCAACATCTGACCCGAATGCACCTGAGAAACACCCAGAATGGCACAATGGGAACTGAGCGACACCAAATACCAAGACCGTTTTGAAATTGCTCAATTCAGCCAACATTGCTCAGTATGTTTAATGCGTTTGGTTCGTTTTTTTTTTTTTTTTTTTTTTTTTTTTTTTCTTTTTGGAAAAACATTTCTTTAAGTTCAAGCCCATGGCTGTAGAAAATCCAAGTACTTATCTTAAGGAAATTGCACAACAGCTTTAGAATTGCTGTCCGTGAGGAGGTCTGGTAACAAAAACAGTCTGTGCTGCTTCCATGAGCCCAGGAGGTACGTATGTACATAGGAAAATATGATATTGTCTTCCTGCTCTGAAGGATGGTTTAAAAAAAAAAATTAAAAATAAAAAAAAATGAAGCTGCCTGGAATGTAGTTCATAAACCTGCTTTTTCCAATTATTTATAGCGTAGATGAATAAAGGCCCCAGACTGAGCATCAAAGAATGGGAAACATAAGTCTCTTGAGGCTTCCACGTGAGGTCAGTTCTTATATTGCAATTTTTTAAATTCATTAGTTAACGCCTAAAAGAGACTCTTATTTGTATACTGAAACGTATTTCAAGTGCTTCTGGAAACTAACAGCTTTTAACAGTTCTTTAATGTGACCTCAAGTTATCTGCTCCAAACTTGTTTACTTCCAAGCGTATTCCCTTTGGGACTACATATTCTCTGAATTCTCGAGTAGCTGAAGAAGGACTAGATGGGAGTCTTAGCCCGGAGCACACTACGCACTGCTCGGGCCACAGCGCCTACGCGCCATACGATAGCTCTGACACGTTACAGTTCTCAGGAGCACTTTTAAATTGACAGAAAAATCCACAACTGGAGAAAAATTTGATCCCTGTTGTAACCACTATATGCACGTCTGTGAGTTATATTCTAAAAGCTTCCCATGTAAAGGCATCAGAGTGGGAAGGCATTTGCTCCCACCATTCCTCCCCTTCCCCTCTCCCAGCCACGCTGGCAGCTCCTGCGTAGACACCAAGAATAAAAGCGAGAAGCTCGCTTACCGTGCTCTACCCAGCTTGAAATAAACCACATTACGTATAATAAACGCAGCAAGCGTGTCGCAGCTTACGTTTCAAATTCTAGCTATTCTGGAAAAGAAAAGCACACCGACTTCAAAAATTTGCCTCCCCCACAGAACATCACCGTGCCACTTGAAGCACCTTGCTGCAGACATGCTCCGGCCGTGCTTTAACGCGCCTCTGTGTCCCACAACCGTAATTTGGGTTCGTGCAGAGGAACTTCTACAACCCATCGTAAAATCTGACTCAAATTCGCCAACCGAAAGCAAAAAGTTCTTAGTGGCTCGTTGGGTGAAAGGTGGGTGAGACCCGTGGGAGCAGAGCAGTGGCAGCGTGGCCGGCCCCCGGGCTTTGCGCTCGCAAGAAGACTTTGTCGCCGTCACTGAGAAACAGCAAACCTCTCACCCTGTGTTAAACAGCTTCCAATTTAGTAGTTTTCATTTGTAGACGGACTGCTTTACAGCCAAAAGCCAACCCTCTTTTTCAGAAGCGTTCAGTGTTTTGGCGAGAGTGTAAATTTGGCCTATGGGCGTATCTCCGGCGTAACCATCTAAACAGGACTTGGAAAAAGCAGTATGGGAGGATGGTGGGAAAAGTGAAGTCATGCAATACGTCATGCAGGGCAACATGAAGATAAGGAGGGGTTATTGTCTCAGTTTCAGAAAAACCAGCATCCCAGTGACTCGGTTCGTCGTGAGGCCTGGGTGAGGCAGGGACAACTACATGCTACTCACATACAACAGGGATCCACTCTGTAGTTCAAAATGACATTGAAACAGAAATGTTAATGATTATGGCTTACGCTATATCAACACTTCTGGATTAGCATGTTTCCACTGATACATTTACAATGTTTGCCAACAAACGGTTT
The DNA here is from genome assembly GCA_013400035.1 of Rynchops niger. Classification (NCBI taxonomy): domain Eukaryota; kingdom Metazoa; phylum Chordata; class Aves; order Charadriiformes; family Laridae; genus Rynchops; species Rynchops niger. The sequence continues at coordinate 192,722 of VXBH01003052.1, read as the reverse complement.
ATTTCAACCCTGACATGCTAACTCTAAGCAAAAGGAGGGTTAAACTAAACACTGCTCCGTCTATTTTTGGAACAGTGAAATATTTTAGTAAAAAACCCTTAGAACGGGCTGGGGTTTGCAAGGAGGGAGGATTAGGTTAAATACTAAGAATGTCTGTAACTTCTGAAAATGAGACCATGGGCTCAGACGCACGATTGGGTTACAGAGGTTTAACAAGTTACCACACACCAGCAAAGGCATCACAGCTGTCCGTGTGATTCCTTTTTGCTTTCAATATCCCAGACCCAACTTGAAGTTTCTTTTATTATTTTCCTTTCCACTACAGTTTAAGTCGCTCTACAGTCAGCTTTCAGAAAAACGTTAAGGGGAAGAATACAACCAGCTAAACTGACCCATGGTCGCTTCTTCAGTTACCAAGCCTTGGTTACACCACACGGAGCTGTTGCAAAGCTTTTTCTTTATTTAAAAGCTCGTGTCCATGACAAAAAGGCATCACTTACCATCTCAGGTTAGAGAGTGGAGCATTTATCTTGCATAACACCTGGCAGCAATTGTTTTATCTCTTTCCAAAGTTGTACCCTCAACTTCCACCTAACCCTCCTCTTCCTGCCCCTTGCCAAGCAGGTTCCCCAGCGCCAGGAGCTCTGCGACTCCTGCTCTCGCACAAGAGTGTGGGCTAGAGCAGCCCAACTACTGCTGGCCCGGGAAGGGAGGGATGCGGGGAGCAGCAAATGGGCAGCGTTATGTCGAGGGAGGTGATTCTGCTCCTTTGCTCTGCTCTGGGGAGACCCCACCTGGAGCACTGCGTCCAGCTCTGGAGCCCTCAGCACAAGAAGGGCACGGAGCTGTTGGAGCGGGGCCAGAGGAGAGCCATGAAGATGCTGTGAGGGCTGGAGCCCCTCTGCTGGGAGGACAGGCTGAGAGAGCTGGGGGGGTTCAGCTTGGAGAAGAGAAGGCTCTGGGGAGACCTTCCAGCCCCTTCCAGTCCCTAAAGGGGGCTCCAGGAAAGCTGGGGAGGGACTCTGGATCAGGGAGGGGAGCCACAGGACGAGGGGTAATGGTTTCAAACTGGAAGAGGGGACATTTAGATGAGATCTGAGGAAGAAATTGTTTGCTGTGAGGGCGGTGAGCCCCTGGCCCAGGTTGCCCAGAGAAGCTGTGGCTGCCCCATCCCTGGAGGGGTTCAAGGCCAGGTTGGACGGGGCTTGGAGCAACCTGGGCTGGTGGGAGGTGTCCCTGCCCAGGGCAGGGGGTGGCACTGGGTGGGCTTTAAGGTCCCTTCCAGCCCGAACCATTCTGTGATTCTATGATCTGCACAGCAGCTCCAGCCAACCTGGGGAATAGGAGCAGCCCCAGCTCAAACATTATTTCGGGCAGCAACACTGAATGGAGCCCACGTCGCTCACACCACTTATCCTGGAAATCAGGGGAAACACTTGATTTCAGAAGATGGTTGGTTATGCCAAGCTTTTTACCCTTGAGATTAAAGTCATCATGTTACCTGAGAAGCTATAAACATATTCAGACAACACAGTAGGTTAATCAAAAGAATTGTGTAGTTTCCATTAACCTCTCTTATTTAGTACTTTGCTTAATATTTAAAAAGGCGTTCTGCACTCTCTCAGCAGCATGCTGCCCAAGCCTACACACAGTCTGCTGGAGAAGGGCAGCTGGAGAGAGGGTGACCCTGTGAGGACACAGGACAGAGTCCTGTCCTGCTTCAGGACAGAGTGACGCCTCGAATGCGATGAGAAGTGCTCTGCAGTGCCGAGGAACTTGTAAGCTGGTCACCAGTCCACTCCCCCAAAGCTAGTTAAATATTTCCAAAGTTTACAAGTTTGTATACCTCTACGAGATTGCCCACATGTTATAAATACAAATTGCCAGGAAACAGAAGAATATATATCAGTTCGCCTACATAACTTTAAAAGCAGAAAGAAAAACACTTGCCTGATGTTTGACGGGTTTAGGTGATTCGGGCTGTCCATTGCAAACAAACAAACGCATATGTTAGCAAGCATTCCAGCTGCAAGTCACATCCCAAATTATTAATGTCAGTAGGTTTAGTTTAACTATATACTCACTTCATAGAAACGGTTCATATTAATTTTAGAAAGGAAGTTATTCGTTTGTCATTGCACGGGGAAAAAGACCAAAACCTGCATTTGTGCAAAGGATTAATTCCAAATAAAACACAAGACGACAGATGGACCTTGAGCAGCACAGAAAAAGGGCAACAGTTTAATTAGCTGGGCACTTCTTTCCTCAGTTCTGCCAAACAGCAACAAAAAATAAACCCACAGCACCAAGGAACTTTCTCTACAGCCTCAGTCACTGCAAGGTGGTTTTCTACGGACAAGGGGATAATTAGTTTTCTAAAATCCAAAAGGTTATGAAAGAACCAAGAGGAAAGCAATAGTTAAGGAGGCTGGGGGGTTGGTTTTGCCCCGTACTTCAAGCGTTTAAGAAATGCAAAGTTACAATCAACACAAAAGCTTTGTTTCTTTCCTTCAAGAATGACTGTCCATATGAGAGGAAGCAAAATCTTAAGAAACTGGAAGACCTTGAAATTTTGCCAGGAAGAAGGGTAAATGGCACAGGAATGTAATAAAGTAAAACTAAAACCCGCTCAAAATCCAAATTTGCACGGTTTGTGCAGAAATTGTCAGTTCCATTATTATTTCCTTGGCTCAGTTTGCAAGTTCAATAATTCTGAGTTTTACATCAGAGCACCTCGGGGGCGGGGGGGGGAGCATTGTGGTGAAA
>VXBH01003052.1:132465-189937 GCA_013400035.1 Rynchops niger | reverse complement strand
CCCCCAAGAAATTTTCATGCCAAGCCAGATGCGCACTTCCGCCGTTTATGTCTCTTATTTTAAACAACGAGCACTGGTTTAGTGCAGAATATCACATTTGGACAGAGGTCTGTAAAGCAGCTGGCAGAGGTTTGGGTTATGCAGCTCAGTGATGTGAATTTTGCAAAGCGGCGTCACACCCGCTCGGAAAACAACGCCGGCATCTAAAAAAAGGTTAGATGTTTCAGTGTGAAACTGCCACTCCTCCAGGAATCACTGGATAATAGGCACACCTAGGAAATGCGAAGGTGTTCCATTTGCTCGTCTTCAGCCAAGCTGAACTGCTCTCTCGGGGTGTCCGTTTCCGTCCTCGCTTCGGAACAGAACTGAGCACAACCAGACACACGTTTAACTTCTGTGTTTAAATTCGGGCAGTTAAAAGCTCATCTGGCAAATCCTCACTAAGGGGAGCTTCCATCTCAGCGAGCCAAGATCTTCAAAACCAATTATGTTTCTTTTGAAATTAATGAAACAGATTAAGCAATTTAGTATCTCAGCTACAAAGGCAAATGCAGTCACTGAAAGCCGTCATTAACCTGAAAGCACCAGTAATTACGTTACGGTTGGACTCAATGATCTTAATGTTTTTTTCCCAACCTAAATGGTTCTATGATTCTATTTCTGAAGCTTAAAACGGCACCACCGTGAGAGCTGAGCGTTAGTGACAATAGAGGGAGTTTGGGGTGGGAAGGCTTTTGGGGAGAGGGGAAGGGAACAAAAGTCTAAGTCTAATTAGACTAATTAGTCTAATTCTAAACCAGAGGAACATGGTAGCAGGACGACTGGAAGTGGATGGATGCAGTTATTCATAGAACTTAACGTACTGCCATGATTGAAAACATCTGCAGATTTCATGCATTTGACCATGAATAGGGTCCAGGTATGTCCATAGTCAACACGAACAGGTGAGAGCACCCCCAGCCCCACGCGGGCTGCAGGACACGCCAGTTCATGGCAGCCCCCGGGCAGTAAGCGACAACCAGCACTTTTCCTTCTTTTGGAAAGCCATGGATGCAATTGAATGGTTTTTTTTTTTGTTTGTTTTTGTTTTCTTTTTGTTTTGTTTTTGTTTTTTAATTCTTTCTATATTTTGCACTGTTTGTAAACTAGAGAACTCAAAAGTCGGCATTAAGACTCACTAAACCACATTAAAGCAGCTCTAACACACGCATTAACACTATTTCATTACCTTCTCTCTTCCCCATCTCACTTCGTACGTATGGGGGTGACGAGCCCAAGCTAAGCAGTTTGGAAATCTCCTTCCTACCCTCCTTGCTTACTCTGTCCAAAACCCTCTCTAGACACATCAGCTGCCTCCTCGTTCTCAACAGTTACCCATCCTTGCTCTCTTCCTCGCCTTTTATTCTAAATATCCTTTCCTCCACACCTCCCGAGCCTACAAGAGAATAATTCGCAGTGAAGATGAGAGGGGCTCCTGCACGTGGCCTAGGAGCATGGGACTGCTGACCAGGCCAACAGACACCAGCGTGGGTCTCCTTTGGTCTGAGCCACCCAAGCTCAAGCACAACGGTTGCCTTTATAAAGCTGGCCCATGCATGGCACAGTTAGCAACTGAATAAACACAATATGCTTGGTGCTGGCAAAATATTCAGATTTACCGGCAAAGCTCTTGACACTACCACCCCACTGCCCGCAAACGCTTTAGAGCTCAGATTTGTTGGACATGAAGCTAAAGCTTTCCATTATTTACAACAGATATCCTCCATCTTCTCTCCCACGCTACAGGCCAACTAGGACCATCCATGCTTCAGTCCTGATGCTCAACCAAGCCCACCACAGCCAAGGAGTGGGGCTCGTTCTCATCCCACCTTCAGTCTTTAGAATAGCTTATAACCCACTGCCAAGCACTTCTCCCCCTCCTCCATTCCTCGGCTCTAGAAAGCCCAGTCTCTAGCCCTAATTTAAGGGACTACTTTAGTCTCACCAACTCTGCCAAGCCCCACAATTACTAAAGCTTCTCTTCGACGTTTTTACCATCAGCACCTCCCCAGGCTTCCAACTGCAGTGCCCAAGACAATACCTTTAACATTCTTTGTGATTAAATGGGAAATGAGACAGTGCGGCTACAGATTCAAACACTCAAAATTTAGGAAGTGCTGGTATTAAGGCTGTTCAGGGCTGTAATTCCACCCTCTGTGGTTACAACTTGTTATGGATTCCATTTCCCACAGGAGCCCTGTCTGAGGAGAACACGCCAAGGACTCCTCTGCTGGTGCACAGTCACCAGCTGTTAGGAAAGGGGGCTGTTGGGAAAGAAAGCAGCCATGGACAAGCAGCTGGATGCCAAACATGATGAGGATGTCCAAGGGGAGGGTAGAGCTCCTACGTGATGCTCCTCGCCTCAGCTGAGCATTTCACAATCGGTGCTGCTGGAGAAGGCACTTGGTGACGGAGCAGAACGTTAGGGCTGCTTGGCCGCAGGCTGAGCTGTCAAACCGGGGGTGACATTTGTTTGAAATACTTTTACAGCACCGTCAGGCAAAACAGACAAAGTTAACTCTGGACTTCAGAACAGCGTTGGGGAGTTAATTATTCATTCATCAGCATACAAGTTGCTTCGTAAAACTATATACTCCATGGAGCACTCAGAACCGTCTCAGTAACACGCATGTCACTAACACGCATTTGTAACAGGACGGATAAAAATAAACCCATGACGAGCAGCGTATTTAACAATCCTATTCAGCATCTTTGTGCGCAGGAGAAAGCGACGGCTGTACAGATGGGTACTACGGATCACCACCAGCCCTCCATAGTGTTCTAACAAATATGGGATCAGCAACAAATTAGGGTCGCCTCTATAACCCCAACTCCGACACTTCCTAACTTTTGAGTGTTAGGTGTGTAAGTTAAGATGTTCTTGGTTTGCAATATATAAATAAGAATCAATTGTTACAGAAAAGGAAGACTCATTTGTGTTTTCAAAACTGTTTTGGTTACATCTTTCATAAATGTTTGCTTAATTCAGCGCTCACCGTGGCTCTGTAGTGAGTGAAGTGCATGAACAAAGCATTGAACTTTCACTCGGGACACTACTCTGTTCTTTTTGTTGTGTTTAAATTATGTTGTACAAAGAAAAAAAAAAAGTTTTTCCAGTCTCAGTTATCAATGGTTCATGAAGCAGATCATTACAACAGCCATCTTAAACTCTTTTGAGATGAACACCACCATCCCATTGCAGTTCAATCAGTGATTCCAATTGAATTAGCTAACGCTGCATTAAAAAGGGCAACTCGTCCTTCCCTTCACTGACCGTTTCCACCCCCACTCTCCCCTTTCTTTTCTGTGCCATCCTTTCATACCAGCCATGCAATAAACACAGCGAAGGAAATTTGTTTCAATTAAAGCCAGATAGTCTTTTTAAGAACACCAGCATCGGTTCCCGAGCCCGGCGAGCAGCCACGGGAATGGTTACGATGACAGGAGCTCCCTTCTGGAGCTTCCTCAGCAGAGGTACTGCCACAAAGCACTGATGGAAGCGCAGCACGAGGAAGACCAAATAAACACAGAGCACTTTTTAAACAATCAAAAATAGGTCTGCAAGTGGTTAAGCAGTGGAACAGGTTCGCAGAAAGTTTGTGTAATATCCATCCCTTGAGATTCTCAAAACTCAACTCAACAAGGTCTTGAGCAACAAAATCTGACTTTGAAGGAAGGCACGAATGAAAGGGGGCTGGACCAGAGACTTCCAGAAGTCTCTTTCAACCTGAAGTATTCTAATTGGTCAATAGTATATTCATAAGTATTTGGTACAAACCCTGCACAATTCCCTTCTCTGCATAATTCCCTCCTCAAATAGCTGTAGGCAATTTTACTCCTCTAGAAATGGAAAAAAGTGCTGGTTTTGGTCGAGGCTGCAGAGCGGTGAAGCCAAGAATATTCATAAATCAAAACCTACAAAGAAAACCAATTCTGATGGACGACATTCTAAACAGCATTCCCTGGAGCCACGTATTCTCCCAACGCCCAAGACAACACGCCACAAACACACACCTAATAAGCTGCCGCTCCAACCAGGAGAAACTTCCTTTTAACGGTAACTGATGTGGACACAACCTGCAGCACACTCAGACTGCACGATAAATACTTAGAAAAAGGAATTGTGATCTTTCCTATGCGATAAACCAGCAACGCTTTGAGTAATTATCAATGCACAGCCATGTTATTTGCTTTTGATTAAAGCAAAGATTCCGGTTTCCCCATGGCCTCGACTAGAATTCTCCCGATCTCCCTGCGGAGCAACCTGTCCTTCACTCCCCCTTCAAAGCCTTGCCTTTATTTTTTCTTTCACAGATGGGTCAAAAATCGTCGCCTGTTTTTCCAGGAGTTTGACTCTTGACACATTCAAGAATGTCTTAACGTTAATTGCCGTGCACTAGAAATTACAGAAACTGTTGCTACTAAGCCGGATGATATCATTCAAAGCTTCCAAGCGGAGCCGCCTGCGGTACAGCTGGAGAAGAGCAGGTGAACACCAGTATGGATCACGGAAAGCCACTGCCTTGTACCAAATTGAATTAATTCCTCACTACAAAGAGCTCCAAGTGCTCACAGCAACGATATTCAAACCCATTCCTATTTCTTGAAGCAAAGAGTGGCTAAAAATTCAGTGCAAATTTTGAAGGCTGGCAGTAAATTTGAAATTTTATGTGAATCAGTTAGTGACAAGTCAACAAAAGCCCAAGATTCGCTGACATGGAAGTGCATATGCTCTTATTTGTAATGTAATAAAATCTGAGCTTTTTATTAGCTGCTGATTTCTAGATATAGCAAGTCTGCAGCAGTTATTGAGCTTGATGATTTTTCCCCATCTACAAGTTAGTTTTTGGAAGAACAGAAAGCTTGTTCACAAATACAGTCCTGAAAACCGCATCTCCTGGGAACTAAATTCACAAAGAACTGCCCAATCTTATTAATTTTTTTTTTTTTTTTTTATTTAAACTGGGGTTTACTGCATCAGAAAGCTTTGATACTGTTTCCAGTTACAATGTTTGCATAAAGCCTTTAATTTCACAACAGAAATTAAACAGCTAACGTTAATTGGAAAATTTGATATAACTGCTCATTTCAGCCACTACTAAAGAGAAAATAATGGTTGAAGCAAAATTATGTGGATACATTACAGCTTATCTTTAATAAAAAAAGTTGTGGGTTTTTTTTTTTTTTAATGCAAAGATGGTAGTTTTCAAAAAGAGCAAGAAACAAATGAGAAAATATCCCAACTTACAGGAATATTATGGTCCTTTCTTCCTTTATGGGAGGAAGCAACATGCGCAAGGTACTGAATAACCTTCTTAGTGTTTTCAGTCTTCCCGGCACCAGATTCACCTCTGCAAAACAGTTCAGACATTTTCCTCAACATTAATTTGCAACAATTCATCAATCCTTTGCTCACAGCAACTTCTTTTCAGCCCATTTATGGCTTCGACTACGCATCCGACCTTCACGAACTGTCTAAAACCAAAAGCACCGGCCCGGCAGGGAACCACAAGGTATTTGTTTAAAATACTTTCTTCAGCCTACAGATGTCTTTAGCATTAAGATGTTGATACAACGCGTAACATTAGTTTGATTAAAAGCTTTTGACTATATGCCTGAATTCCTTTGTTACCTTGAGTAACAAGGAACAGACGCGTCCTTTGCCTTGACCGCAAGGCCAGAGACAGAATTTATCAGAGTGCAGAAACGTATATATTAATTTTTTTAAATTATATATATATATACACACACACTTTTATGTTTAGCATACTTGTCATATATTTTATAATCCAGGAGCTGGTTATGAGAATTACCAAGCTGATAGAAACGTTCAGCATCTTTAGAAGCCAGTTTCAGAGTACAGCAAAACGCATTTTAGGCAAAGGGACCACGTGCACTACTCAGCTCAGGCTCTCAGCTAGGTTAGAGATGGATTTATGGCACAGGGCTACATGAATTCATTAAGAGATGAATTTATTCACGTGGAGCGGTACACAGATCAACAAAGATAGCAAACACACGTTTCATTTTTAAGACGGAGGCAGATTTAAAGCAGAACGTGTTTAGACAGAATTTATTGCAAGGTTTACATCTGTGATATTCCAGGCAGGTACTGCGACCAAGTTCACATCACAGCGATCACAACTGGTGTTACTACAACTGCTCCTTTTTTTTTTTTTTTTTTAATTTTTAAACCTAGGCCTGGTCTCTGGATAAATCCACACACCAAAAGGATTACCAAGGCTCACCCAGCCCCGATTTAATGGCAGTAAACTACCGCAGAAAGAGCCCGTTTCAGGTGAGCCAGTGCCCACCGCTACCGACTCCGGAGCGTATGAGACTGAAAAGGATTCTATTATGGGCATTTGCACGGGAAGAGTGAAATTACTTGTGTCATTCAACAATTGTTCTGAAATTAAAAGTTTGGAAGCCAACTCCTTCGTAAGAACAACAAATAGACATTTTGTGTACTTGCATGATTCTCAGCTAAGGCATTTACAATGGAAGCGTTAATTTTCCAGGGGGAGTTTCAGCACATTCTTTTGCAGTCTTCACGAATGCCTTTCTCCACCCCACACCCCAGTTTTGTAACCAGTCTGCATTTACTTCAGTATTTGGTACCTTCAGACCTGCACTTCTTGACCAGACAGACCGCTTAGAAGCATCCCTACCCTCACGTTACACTTCTCATCTGCAAAAATGAGACAACATCACGCTTGAAATTTTAACTTGGCATTTACAGAAATGACATTACCCCAGGTTTTCAGAGAGCATAGACTCTAAACATCATTTCTTTTTACCTCCCAATTCTCTTAAGCTATGGAGACCCTGCAGGACAATGGCACTTAGCAGTGGGGAGTTCTGGCAGCGGGGCTGGCAGCGTGAGCATCCCCCAGCAGCGAGTGACAGGGACAGAGAAACCCCCTCACGGCAGCACAGCAAAACTCCAAGAGTAAGTCCAAGAGCTGGGGACGAGCCTCAGGGGGAAACAGCCCATAGAATGGTTCGGGCTGGAAGGGACCTTAAAGCCCACCCAGTGCCACCCCCTGCCCTGGGCAGGGACACCTCCCACCAGCCCAGGTTGCTCCAAGCCCCGGCCAACCTGGCCTTGAACCCCTCCAGGGATGGGGCAGCCACAGCTTCTCTGGGCAACCTGGGCCAGGGGCTCACCCCCCTCACAGCCAAGCATTTCTTCCTAATATCCAATCTAAATCTCCCCTCCTTCAGTTTGAAACCGTTACCCCCCAGCCTATCATTACACTCCCTGCTCCAGAGTCCCTCCCCATCTCTCCTGTAAAACCCCTTTCAGGGACTGGAAGGTCCCTAAGGTCTCCCCGGAGCCTTCTCTTCTCCACCTGAACCCCCCCAGCTCTCTCAGCCTGTCCTCACAGCAGAGGGGCTCCAGCCCTCTGACCATCTGACCTGACAGACCAGATCAGCCCCTGGGTTTTGCAGGAGAAAAACCTTTACCTGAAAACACTGAAGAGAAGGATTCTGCAGAGAAGCTCCGGGATATTTACCCCAGCCTCAAACTGCAGCCTGCAGTGTTAGAGCATTAACCAGGGCACCCCAGTTTATTGATGGCATCTGCTCCTCAGAACTACATCAACCTGTCTAAAAGCAGTTTTATTCCATTTTTCCTCAGAAGAGGACAGACATCTTTGGAAAATAATACAGAATATGAAAGATTAGAAATCACTAGACTCAATTACTCCCAACTTTCCGGAGACCGAGATGGTAGTTCCCTTGAAACACATTGCCTATGGTAGCTTTGCTTGCTGCATGGAAAACCTGTGAAGGTATTACCTGAAGAGCTGGTTACAAAGACAGTTACTCTGAGAATTAGCTAATGGATAACCGGGTTTCCTTTTTGCCAAGATACCATCAATACGCAACACAGAAACTGGGCGTACTTTGGGACCGCTACAAATAGAACACCACACTTTTAATGAAAAAAAAAAAATCCCATTTCGACCTGGCCCGGAGTCACCACGTACAAGACAAATGTGAAGATTGATATTCAGAAAAAAAAAAAAAAAAAGACCTCAGATGCCAATTCTTGCTTCCCAGTTAGTCTTTATTTCTAGTTTCCCCTTTACTGCAGTGTTTACATGACATGATTCACGACTATAAGCAATAATAGAAGCAGTCCTGCCTGTTTCTAGATGTGTATTAAAATACGCTTAATGCTGAACTATTCCAGCAGGTAAAAGAAGAAAGAAGTACACCGAAATACAAATTTGCACTTTAAAACAATACAATTTGTTCTTATTGTCATCAGAGCTTGGGAACGCATTATTAGCTAGGCCTTTACAACTAGGTAAGTAATCTTTTCTGTCAAATTACAGAAAAGCAAAGTTTATTAAATTTTAAAGGAGGAAAATCTAATCTGACACATGCAGTGAGAAGAAAATAGTACAATAAACACAGTCCAGATGTTGACTTTCTAAAGGGCAGCAGCAAGACATGGTTTTAGAAGAGTCTACTGATCAACAGGCTTTTCTGGAGTACGCACCGCTAAAGCTTCATACAGCACAGGAAGGTCAAATCCTTGCAATACATTCCTTTTGCTAAAAAGCCTTTAAATCTAATAGTGGGTGGGGTTTTTTTTTTTAAGTCTTTATGCAAGTTCTCATTCAAAAGCAACACTAATGGATGTTATCATCCTAGTTCTCCTCTCCCTGGAGCTCACAAGTATGCCAAGTATTTCCTGCAGGATCGTGTTAGGTAGCTCTGCTGCCATATACAATAAACGAATTAGACGATTTAGGATAAAGGCCTTTTCATTTATAGAAATGATGACATCTGCATACTTCAGTTCTTTCCCAGGAGGGCAAACAAACGAATTATAAAAATAAATTAAGATCTTCTACCTCTATCAACCTGCCCAAAAAAGGTAAACTTCTAATAACACTCCGTGCAATATTTACGGAATGGAGACGGTATCACAGAGCTAAAGATTAACTTGTTCAAAACCTTGTTTTAATACAACTCAATTAATATGTTACCATAAATTAAACAACTAAAACCCTTGGCCGAGATCCTAGCCTTACTTCAGTCAATGGCAGCTTTGCTAACGACTTCAGCTGGGTCATAATCTCACCTCCTGTATTTCAGCCAGTTAATTCCACTATTAGAAATAAAACCTTTTGAGACTGAATGGAAATGCTGGATCAGCTCAAGCCGCTGCCTACACCAAACAGCTCATCCAAGAAGGCAAACCACCTTTAGCAATAGCCTCAAGTTGGAGGTATGAGGTTATTCCACCCATCAACTGGAGGATCTCTCCCTTCCAAACTCTGTCACAGAGACAGGTCGAAGAATATCTGACAGTCCCTGGTAAATTCATGCAGCATCTAGAGTTAAAGCACTTCTCCCTAGAGCAGCAAAATCTGCTTTGAAGCAGCTTCAAGCACATTTAAAATAGGAAAAGCTTAGCTAGCCTGAGCATTTTTAATTTTTACATGGTTTTTAAATTCATTGCATGTAAAGCTATAGTGTTATTTTCAATAAAGGAAAGTAGTCTCCAGGCAAATTTATCTCGGCTACAATTTGGTTAGCAAAAAATCAGTGACTGGCTGCTCAACCAGCTCCAGCTTTTTTTTCCCTGAGCAACTTGAACCCAAATCTTGCACAGAAGTTAAGAGGCATTTCCTCTGCTGAAGAGATTGCCATCTAGAAAACAGGCAAAACAACCAGAGCAGGAGATGACTCGCAGGTCACAACGCAAACAGGCACCAACCAGGACTGGAAGCCGGTCTCCTGGCTCCCCGGCGAGCAGCGTGTGCTCCCATGCAGCCCACTTCTAACAGCACTGATCCTTCTCCCAACAGGTCAAGCATCCGTCTGGGAAAGATTCTAAGGGGAAAGACCTATTCTAAAAGAAAACAGTAGCAAAACAGTTGCTTTTCTTATCATCAAGCAGTTTTGAAGCATCTACGCATTTTCTTGCGATAGTTATGGGGCTCAGTATGGCAGGACAAGGCAACACCACTGCCCCTTCCTGAACTGGCAAAGGAGTTTCTGCATTTTAAGGAAGTCAAATCAGCTTAAAAGTTGCTTGCTGAAGTCCCACTGCAAGGACTGGCAGCCTTCAAGCACTGCCCCAGCTCGCCATTCATTTCACTGCCAGGTCAGGGCTACGCAGGACATCCAAAGTGCAGCACCATGAGTCACGCAAGACAGAAGGACACAAAAACACGCATACAAAGAAAGTTCTGAAATTCAAAGGCAGGCTTTTCTTCATCTTGCTACCTGTGCACAAATCCCTCCTGCAAACTAACATTTATGAAGATAAGCATCTGGAATATATCAGGATGCTCAGACGCAGTTAGTATCATCTATCCCATTACGGATAATCTCTGTGATTTAAATTACTGAAAAACTAACCAAACAGGCCAGTATTTTCCATGCTGGGAGCCTGGTTCACTTGAACTTTTTCCCTGCCCTAGGAATTTCAGTCTGTCATTCCTGATCAGAAGCAAGCCCTGGGATGGGAAGTTCATCTGGAAGCAGAAGACCCTTCTGCAAAGGAGAAGGGGCACGACCACCTTGGCAGCTGGGCAAGTTCTCCTCAGTGCCCCATTTCCCCAGACACAGCAATCCTGACCTGCCGCTCACAGGTCCTCCGGCCAGCAATTCCTCATTTCATACGCAGCAGCCACTTCCATAAGGCACCAAAACATGAAAGTACACACTTAAATTGTCTGTAGGAGAAAGTAACTGCCGTAAGTAAGAGCCCCAACAATGGTCTTTTGTCCTCCTGACAACAGCAGTCGCAAAGAAAAGAAGAGACACTGATTCTCAGGCACAACTGAGCAGATCTTCTACCAGTTACAAATTAATATACTCACAGTCAAGACCTGTAATTAAAAGGTTCTCTTAATTACTTGGCTAGTTTTCTGAAACGGAGAGGTAGAACTGATAGTTTGGACTAGCACAGAAGAGCCACTAAATTGGCTTTACTATCGACAAGGCTGCTTTACGGCTTCTTCGTTTCTCTCAAGAGGCTTCTCATCATCTCCCCACCAGCTGGCCAGGGAATGTTCCAAGCTGGACTCCTGCCAGAGGCCGGACACAAAAATGCTCGGCATTTGCTGCTGTTGTCCTTTACTAAGCAGCCTCTATTCCCACCAGACCCCACCACTCCTACGGAAGCCAGTGCAGATTAGATACCCTCGTACGGCTGCAAGCATCGGCTAAATGACTGTTTATCAAGCCCAGCCTCAGTTTTGAGAATACCATAAGCTTGTGGTAAAATTCTCCAATTTAGAATATATTAGGTTAAAAAAAAGAAGTGCAGTGCAGCACATTTCATATTTGTCTTTCCCAAAGTCGCCTCGCAGTTAACGGCAACAAAGCCAGGAAAGGTTTGAATATGTCTCAGATTCCTAGTATGCCACAGCAGGAATTTCTTCATCTCGGGCAGCAGCCTGGGGTGGCCGGTTAACATTAACAGCAATAATCAAAGAGAAACAACAAAACTCAGCAAAACGGCAGCAGCTGCAGCTTCTCCAAGAAAAAAAAAAAAAAAAGAAAGAAAAAAAAACCTGCAAAAGCTTCTCATCACAACTTCACAGTTTACCTCAGTGTGCATCTTTTCATTTCTGCGTGTGCACATTACAAAGGTAACACCACTCTTTAATTAATTTCTTATGCTGGGTTAATACAGGCTGATAACATACTCAAAAGCTAGCAGAAAGATCAAGAGGATGGAGCTACATATATTTTCCTTTCTTTTCAGCAAGCTAAGCCTTCAGACAGACCATCCTAAATAAATTATCATTTGCACTCCGGCCGAGGGGGGGGGATGAGATGGAAGGCAGTTAAGCCGAGCTTCTAAGAGGCGCCCTGGGTTTAGGGGGCTGCTTGTTGGCTTTCTATTTGAAAGCTTAATGAACTAAACTATAAAGCGATAAGAGAGCGCCAGCACCTTCCTGACAATTTCCTACCATCCAACTTCAAAGCTAAAAATAAATAAATAAATAAAATATCACCATTATTGTTCGTTCAGCTCCTCCCATCTCATCATTAACCAGGCAATAACCTGGCTTTCACCAATGTCCAACAAATTGCCCATTGCACTCCGGAACCGCACGCGTATGTGCCTGGGCACACAGTTGGGGTTTTCAGTTGGTGAAAGGCCAAAGGGCACACAAGAAATCACACCACTGCCACCCGAGGGAAGCGGGGTTATAGCACGGAGCAGATAGAGTCCTTCTAGATGTGGGGAAAGAGACGTTCGGTTCACTCTGAGAAAAGCCTCTATAATAATTTCATCAAAAAGCTTCTCCTACAGACTCTGTCCCTGAGGCTCAAGTAGTAATGGACTTACAAGAACAGACGTGGTTGGGGGAAGGGGAGGGGAGCACGATGAAACAAGTAATAAAAGACCAGAAGAAAGGAAGTCAGTGCATAAATATCCGTAAGATTATATACCACTAACTCAGAATAAAGCCCCACAGACTAGCCTCCTCGGCAATAACTGCCTGTATTTGGTTCCTTAGAAGATAGAGAGTGAAAAGAGAAGAAATCAGAAGTTAACAAAAAAGAGAGAGGAAGAGGGCACACCATTTTATATTCAGAGACAACTCTGACTTCTCCAGCAAGAGCAGAAAGTCATCTGTGTCATCAAGTCTGGACTGGAGAACTGAGCGGCAACCACATCAGCTGGCAGCCTGAGCAATACCTCTGGAGAACCTGCTTCCATGTTAGATGGAGAACAAGATGTCCTGCTGAGACAAGCATCCAGAGAGTGCAGCAGCAGGGTTTGGGTTTGTTTTGGTTTCCCCCCCCCCGCTCCTGGTACTAAGTTTGCCTTTGAGAAAATATTACTAACATTAAAATCAACAGTTTATGCAAAAATCCTCATCTTTAGGGCACGTCAGACCCCAAACTCCTCATGGAACATCAGCAGGTGATGAAGTTGAGACAGAAAACCTCCAAGTAATCCCACCGCCTTCAAAAAAATAATAAGATGTGATGAGAGGCATGGCTGGAGAGCTACCCGCCAGGCTAGCTCACTCCACATTTAGATCAAAGAACCACAGAATGGTTTGGGTGGGAAGGGACCTTAAAGGCCACCCAGTGCCACCCCCTGCCCTGGGCAGGGACACCTCCCACCAGCCCAGGTTGCTCCAAGCCCCGGCCAACCTGGCCTTGAACCCCTCCAGGGATGGGGCAGCCACAGCTTCTCTGGGCAACCTGGGCCAGGGGCTCACCGCCCTCACAGCAAAGAATTTCTTCCTAATATCCAATCTGAATCTCCCCTCTTTCAGTTTGAAACCGTTACCCCTCATCCTATCAGTACACTCTCTGACCCAGAGTCCCTCACCGTCCTTCCTGTAGGCCCCCTTTAGGGACTGAAAGGCCACTATAAGTTCTCCCCGGAGCCTTCTCTTCTCCAGGCTGAACCCCCCCAGCTCTCTCAGCCTGTCCTCCCAGCAGAGGGGCTCCAGCCCTCACAGCATCTTCATGGCTCTCCTCTGGCCCCGCTCCAACAGGTCCATGTCCTTCTTGTGCTGAGGGCTCCAGAGCTGGACTGGACAGAAATCAACGCCTGTATCTTCATCATTTCAACAGAACACAGGTTATGCTTCACCACAGTTCTTTCTCTTTGAGGGAAAAAAATTGAGAGAGTTCTCAAACTCTGTTCCTCGAGAAGTTCCACCTGCATGCACCTTCTCTCAATGCTACACACTGCCTGCTGACTGTCCTGTCCCGCAAACAGTAACACGTCTCTACCAAATGCTGACACAACCTGGATCATTACCCACTGTTACTCCGGAGGCAAAGTGGGACCAAATCGCCAAGTCTCTACATAATATCCAAGACATTCTTTAATATAGCCCATTAGCGCTAAAAGTTGAGCCAAGAAGTGTCTCAACCATGTTAGAAAACTCACTAAATAAATAACCCTTGCAGTTTCATGACATGCCTGGACACAGCTAGCTATTTACCAGAACAGAAACTGCATGAAGGTCCTGCAGTCCTGCCAGGGGAAAGAGACTGGTATTTCTTAAAGATCTGGACAGGTGAAGAGTATGCAACAGCTTCAACCCCAGATTTAAATTGCACACTTTCATGCCTAGGGTAACAAATACCACGTGTACCAGATATAAATCAGAATTCAGTTGTCTATTGAGTCCAGATAAATCAAAAGCTTAAGGGCGTCTGGCAGGTGAGGTAATAACAAAACTGAAGACAAGAGAGTTTAAAGGTTTTCCAAGGGAAGTATGAACGGATGGGACATTCGCTAAGTTAGAACTAAACAAAGGAAGGCACCTGGAAAACGTGCAGAGGCAGTCTTTGAAGAAGAACTGAAACCAAGCCCTGAAATAGCACTAATAGCACTAAAAAGTGCCTGAAATAGCACTAATCTTACACCTTGACGGGTAAGAACACCCTTGAGAGCAGCACTCCCGGCTGTCAAGAAAAGGGGGCTGGATCCAGAGAGCTGGTCCGATGGCATTCAAATACTATTACTTGAGAGCTGATCTGGCCCCCTACGCTAACTGCCATAGAAGGTAAAAACCTAGAAGACTTGATCAGCTACAGGTAGGGAGAGATAGGTGAAGATGCTAACTGGATGGACCTTCATCAAGCAATCACAGAACCACAGAATCAGAAAATGGTTAGAGTTGAAAGGGACCTTAAAGATCATTTCATTCCAACCCCCCTGCCCTGGGCAGGGACACCTCCCGCTAGACCAGGTTGCTCAGCCTGAACACCTACAGAGATGGGGCAGCCACAGCTTCTCTGGGCAACCTGGGCCAGGGTCTCACCACCCTTACAATAAATAATTTCTTCCTTATATCTAATATAAATCTCCCCCTTTCAGTTTAAAACCACTCCCTCTCATCCTATCACTCCACTCCCTGATCCAGAGTCCCTCCCCAGCTTTCCTGGAGCCCCTTTAGGTACTGGAAGAGGCTATAAAGATCTCCCAGGAGCCTTTTCTTCTCCAGGCTGAATGACTCTCTCAGCCTGTCTTCATAGCAGAGGTGCTCCATCCCTCTGAGCACCTTCATGGCCTCTTCTGGACTCACTCCAACTCGCTCCATGTTGTTCTTGTGCTGAGGAATCCAGAGCTGGACACAGTACTCCAGGTGGGGTCTCACCAGATTGGAGTGGAGGGGCAGAATCCATCCCCTCACCCTGCTGGCCACACTTCTTTTGATGTGGCCTAGGATACGATTGGCCTTCTGCAAAGTGCACATTGCTGGGTCATGTTGAGCTTCTCATCCATCAACACCCTCAAGTCCTTCTCCTCAGGGCTGCTCTCAATCCATTCTATGCCCAGCCTGGATTTGTGCTTGGGATTGCCCTGACCCCAGAGCAGGGCCTTGCACTTGGCCTTGTTGAACTTCATGCTGTTCATACAGGCCCACCTCTCAAGTCTGTCCAGGTCCCTCTGGATGGCATCCCTTCCCTCCAGTGCATTGACCGCACTACAGTTTGGTGTCATTGGCAAACTTGCTGAGGGTGCACTCAATCCCACTGCCCAGGTTGACAAAGATGTTAAACAGCGTTGGTCCCAATACTGACCCTTGAAAAACACCACTCATCACTGGTCTCGAGTGTGGGAGACTGATCTCCAAGGTGTACATAAAGACAATTACATCAAGGCAGTCAGAGACAGGAGAATGACAGGCACATCACAACGGTCCCCTCATCTAAGTACACAAGTCAAGGGATGTTTTCTTTCTCACTAGCTAGCTTGAACCACTTCTACTGGAGAAAAGCAAAAGTATTTTGAGGACTTTCAGCTTTACTAAAGGTCAGAGCCAATCAGGTGATCCAGGTCCTGAGACGACAAGTTTGGAGTGAGAAGATGTCTCAAGCCTTTTATGAACTGCCAAAGCAGTTTCTGAAACCACCTCCGGTGCAGTTGAGACACACTCCTGCCACCTTATTTATTCCTGCATTGGTCTACGACCTGTAAAACCAGTGGCATGGAAGGGAAACACCCAGAGTTTACCTTTTCCCCATAGAATCAGCAATGCAATAGAAGTTCTGGATACTAGCCCACTCTTGGTCAAAACATACGTGACCTCCTTTTAGCCTGCTACGCGGAGTTTGCCATGGCCTTGTCTCATTCATGAAGAGGATTTAGCATCTCAGCCACCCAGATGTCAAGTACCAAGTTTATAATGCAAACCTGACAAACCAATACAGCTTTCCCACGAAGCCCATGAGGGAAGTCACGCTAGGGACCGGACCACAGCAGACAGCTGTTTTCATGGTCTATTTGTTCAAAAGATACAAGCAGGGGAATACAAATGGTATTGATGGCACTGAACTGGACTGAAAAGCAGCCCAAGACAAACCTATTTTAAGAGAAGAGCGTTTATTATCCTGAACAGCAGCCTAATAACCCCTAATGTCCTGTTTTATAGGCAACATCTACCTGGTGCTGATGGTTAGACAGCATTAGCAAGGCCTCCTGGGCTATGGTGAAACTTTGGTGTTCAAGATGACAGAATCACCTTGGATCCTAGCATCTGTCACACCTCACGTCTTCATATTCTCAAAAGATATGACCTAGGCTGGATGTTCGTTGGTCCTGTATGGCCAGTTTGGAGATGCAATGCCTTACAGTTCTTAATTGAGGCCACATTACCAAGGAAATATGTATTTCCTTGTAAACTACGTTCAGTGACGTTGATTTTTTGTTTTAACCTTGTTTTTCTTTATGCTGCTGACTAAGCATTTCAGCAAGAAACACAAGTTAAAGCAGCAAGTTAAAGCCAACGGAGCCTGGAATCAGCTGTTTAGAAACTCGGCTTTAAGACTCTGCCACATTTGTGTTCAGTGTAGCCTTTAACACTTTTGAGCAACCAAGACCCTGAAATTAAAGGTAGCAAAACTTGCCCAGTGTCACGGTACTAATAGTTTCAATACTTAGTGTTGGCATACGATTCCAGGATAGTGTTGAAGTCCTTTAGAGATGTCTTGTTCACTGCTTCTTCTTAGCAGTAGCTTCTGAAATTTTACATGGAGTAGGTTTGTCACCAAGCATTTTACAGGTGCAACAGAAGAGATGTCCTCAGGACCATCTCTGAGGGTCTTAATATTAGGGCTGTACTCAAGAGCAGTCCCCAGCAGCTCCAGGCTGCGGTACTGCTTATAGTCACATTCTCCTGAGGTCTGTCTGTAAGGAAGTATCTCCATTCCCCACCCCTCCCCATCTGGAAGAAAGCTCCTCTCTGCAAATGGACGTCCAGCAAACAGCTTACCAACAGCCAAGCCAAGATGTGGAACGTCTCACGAGATCCCGCTATTTCGTGTTGAAGTGTGCCATACCAGATATAAACCAGGGTTCAATTGCCTATTCAGTACTGAAGGATCACAGAATTATAGAACGTGTTGGGTTGGAAGGGACCTTTAAAGGTCATCCAGTCCAACCCCCCTGCAGTAAGTAGGGATATCTTTAGATGAAAAGCTTATGGTAACCTTACAGGTGAGGTAATAACAAAATTGAAGGCAAGAGAGCGTAAAGGCTTTCCAACTTGCAAATGAACAGACGAGCCATTCACTAAATCCTGTAGCACTGCCATTCCAACCTTTGTGGTCTCGGCTGACCATGTAAAGGAGTGCAAGTTTTGTGCCTATGCATGAACCATGAAGCTACTTCAAAAAAATTCACCTGAGGCAAGCACATACTGTCAAAGCACCCACAAACACACAAGAACAAAGCATTTCTTTCACTCTGGGATCCCGGCCCTGCTTTTGAGGGCTGTTTTGTACATGGCATATGAAGTAGTCATCACATGAAAACACAAGTCCCACTAAGAGCTGAGACCACAGACCTAGACAAGCCTGTGTTAACTGGATCAACTTTTATCTTAGCTACAGAACTGTATTTGCTTCTCTGTCCTTAGGCCCCGTGAATCTCGTATTATAGCATCCATAGTTCAAAGAAAAGTGTGGCTTGAAAGGATCCACCTTCAGCCTTGTGTAGAGTGTGATAGTTAAGGCACTTTTGTAGGAAGCAGGAGATAAAGATTTGAATCCCTTCATGTCAAGAAGGAAACTGAACCCAGGTCTCTTTCCAGCAATTAATCTAACCATTGCGCTATTTCAGGGAGCAGGCATCCTCACAAACTATGGCCTCAATGCAGCCGGTATGCACTGGCACACAGCATGGTCAACTGATCGCGTAACCCAGCCAGAGGCATGAGAGCTACCGTATCTTCCCTCTCTCCCTCAGATAATTGAATACGTTAAGTTATACCCAAGACTGCTGGCTGCAAACAGTTTCAGAATGGAGCCAAGGAGCGGTTTCACAACCCAGATGAACCATCCTAAGCCCCAGGCTGCTACCAACAGGGACCATTCCCCGCCTGCGTGTTCACAGCTCCTGCCCCAGGCTAGTGCTCCTCTGAGCCCACGGAGCGCAGAGCCGGAGAACTTGGCTGAGGCAAAGCATCATTTTGTGGCAATGGCAGTTTTCTGCCAGCTTCGGTCCCTGAACACTGACCACCAAGCCCCTGTGCTGGCGCAAGAGGCTGTAGAAACACACGGGCTGTGGGGAGAGGAACCAGATCACCCCTTTTAACAGCAGAGAGAGACCAGCCCAATGGTGTCATAGGCCCAATAGTGCATTCATACTCTTCTGATTACCCCACCACTGCATTTCCAGATCCCAGAGAAACTGAAGCTGAAGCCGGCAGTTTGCTGCTGGGTGAGGCAAGTTCAGGTGCAGAGAGAAAGCAAAAGGAAACCCTCGTGTCAACTTGTTCAGAGTCCTCTGTTGGAAGCAGACACAAAGCCAAGCTGGTGCTCAGCGGGGTTTCTACACCAACTTTTGATTCATGTCCCCCTCGGGCACTACACATCGAGTAGTTCCAACCTAGCGTTTCAGACAGATGGGCACTTTTTAAAGCTTTTTGTTTCTGATTCAGGTCTCTTGACTGACATTGTTAAACTGCATTTCTTAAATGGCACATACCTATAAAACTTTCAATAAGGTCAGTTACAGCACTAAAAGAACACATCCCCACATTAAATATCACTTTGTGCTACATCTTTAACCATTAGTCTCTGGCTGTCAAGCCTGAAGACCCAGTTTTGACTACCACAGCTGAACCAGAGACTCCTTTCACAATACAGACGTCAAAAAATGGCGAAATGAAAAGTGTTCACTTACGTGCAGAGAATTGATTGGTCCTCGCGGTCTGCAAAACAAGAACAAACATGGTTACAGTCTTTTGTTATGTTATCCTCTAATCTGTAAGACAGTTTTAAACGAATATTTTAAAAATTCCGTTTTTCAGCTGAACAATTATAATGATACTTTCGAGCAGTTTTAATAATATCCCTTAAACATCTCAGTTCACACGCACAGGCCTCAACCAACAGCTCAGAATTTCCTAAACTTTCCGCCCTTTCATGTAATAAAGTCAAAGTTTTGGTTAAATTTAATAATAATCCACAATAATATTTTTAAGCATATTTTCAGACAAAGCTGGCCCAACATCTTTTATTCCGTATGCACCCTTTCCCAGATAAATCAGTTTATTTAAAACCTTAAGTATTAAGGAAAAATAAGAAACAGTTTCAAGTACACAATACTAATGACCAGACACTTGGAAATAGCACTAACATCTCCAGAAAACAAATGCTTTAGTCTACAGTTTCTTTTTTTTTTTTCTTTTATAATGAACACGCAAGCCTAAAGTGCTTCCATAATTTAGCTTATTCATTAAAGACTTGTCAAAAGGACATCCAGGGAAATACTGAACAGAGCCAAAGCTCTGCAATATAGTGCTGCTCAGCACTTTTGTGACACCCACTGCCGCACTCCCGACCTTTGAACAGAATGCCTGAAGGTCAGTTATACCCTGCAAGAGGTATTTTGTAATTACAGGATCTTTGCAGAATACGTTGCATCATCATACACTCTATATTAAAAATTATATAATCAAAACATTCAAATATACCTGAAAAAAAAAAAAAAAAAGTTAAACGTTTCAGTTAAAGAGGGGGTGGAGAACACCTTCAAGCCAGGGCTTTCAATGAGTTCAACATCTTTTTTCATAAATCTGCATCAAAGATGCAGAATTTGCACTTCACTCGTTTGTCACTAGCTCCAAAAGAACGCAATTGCCTCCTGCAAGCTCAGAACTTCAAACAGATTTTCTGATTGGCAATTTGTAATGGATTACATTAGAATAAATAAAGTCAAGCTTCATTTTGCTCAAGTGTAAATAAAGCTCAGGACTTCACTAGACTACTTGCCTCTCTCCACATGCACCCCTTCTCCTTGGACACGATGCTCTGATGGGATGCAGGAAGGGAGCAGTAGGTAACATGATGATCGTTATTCCTCCTAAGGACACGGAGTCAGTACCGGCAGGATGAGCACGCAGCTTCACTTGCTACAAGGCAGCTTCCCCATATGCTCGATAGGTTTGAAACAGCTCCGTGTCCATATATACAGCCTCAATACTTTTATGACCATTGCTGGTAAGCTGAGTGACATAAACGGCATTTCACATTGTTTCTAAACAGGTCCAGAAAAACTGTTATTAAAATGGAGTTGCAAAGTGCTGCTGAGTTTTGCAGACTGTGTGAAACCGTTCCCCCTACCTATATAAAACAAGCCGAGTTCAGCGTGCTAGTGCACAACCGTTAGTATTGAAGCAGGAGCTCGACCTTAGCTAGGTAGCATGTAAAAAAATAATAATAACAATAATCCAGCAGTGAGCTGTGTTTGCCCCCATTACACTGCCCCATTACATGACCAACCCAGGCACAAAACCACTTGGTGCCCAGGCACACCAGCTCCCGGAGCGGGCTTGCCACCCAGCCCCAGAAATAGCAGCCTGAGCAGGGAGAGGGGCTGCCGAGCAGGGCAGAGACAGGCGCCTGCGTTTACATCAGCTCAGGCTGCCAGGAGCCCGGCAACGGGGTACACGGCCAAAATAACAGCCTGCTGTTGAAGGGGCAGTCGTGTCCTCTGCCCTTCCTCCAACCGTGCCAGCGCTCATGTCAGAAAACCCGAGCGTCATGTAGAAAAAGCCGTACTGGTGGGATGGAGACCTGAGGTCCCTTTTCTACCCAGCGGCCCCAGCTGACCTCAGATCAAAAGGCTGTGTTCATACAGGCACAATGTCGCTAAAAAAAGCAAACCAGCTAAAAACGACATGGTCTCAGCAAAATATTGTTCTTTTATTTAGATTGTGAATAGAAAGTATGAAGGACATGCCTTCAAAGCAGGCAGATGCTGCTGCACATGGCCACAGCTGGCTAAACCAGAGGCTCGTGGACTGCACCGCTGGCAAGTGTTGGACTACATTTGAACATCAAGTATGATGGAAAAATATGAGGTGCTTTCTGACTGAAAAACATTGAAAACACGAGAACAGTTGTACTTTGATCCCCTTGTACTAGGTTGTTTCAAAAATAGCAAGAAATACCAGGGATCCTCTCAGCCATGGTGGAGACAAACCACACCGGGGTGCGCTTCCCCGCAGGCGCAAGTCAAACGCGTCTACCTGTGCGCCAAAAATCCCACCTGCAGGGTGACAAACAGAGCCGAACGATGGTAGTAGGAGTCGTAGAAGAATATTAGTGTAGATTATTACAAGTGGGAAAGAAAATAAAAGTCAACAAGTTGGTGACCGTTCTGACAAGACTGCAGGGCTGGTACGGGATCATCTCCTACATCTGCACGATGTAGAGCAGCTCCTGGACAGACACACAAACAAAAGGAAGGGGGAAGGACTGTGAGAAGTAAAAAGCTGAGAGTAGAGAAAAGCAGTGGGAGAATGACAACAGAAACATTAGGAGAACACTCGAAAAAAGTTTATGTTCTTCTGGTTTTGATTTACAGCAGCTGGTCTTGCAAGTCCAGTCAGAAATAACTTTTTGGTACCAGCAGGAGACAAACCCCAGAACTCCAGGGGCAGTCGGATGCACTGTTTGCCCAGTTGTCAGCATAAACTGGAAAAAAGTGCAACTTTCTGACCCTGACCTGTTTCCAGGGGTAGCCAACAGTGACTCATGTGCTTCACAGGCGACTCCATACGCCAGCAAACAAATCAAGATAACACAGGACAGTACAACTCATTTGTCCTTTTAGAAGAAACTGCTGAATGGATGCCAAGTTGGTACCATGAGTAGCGTGGAAAGTTAGTATTTCCTAGCTTTAATATTTATTGAGACGTTTTCTACACTGACAAATTGATTTCCCCCTTGCTCACTTCCCAAGAACGCCTCTAATTTTGTCACTATAGCTAGGCCACTTCGTAAAAAGATAGTCTCCTCTAAACTACAGCTCTTCAGTTTATCACTTCTTAAAAAAACTTAAGAACACAGGTAATGTTTGCCTTGAAAGAGTAGTTTACTCCAAGGCAGCGTGCATTTGTCAATGCTTTGTATCATGACATCTCTTACCTGTCAATTTACCACGCAAATGTAGTGTTCCACCACACACAAGACACACCGTATAAATGCATTTTCTTACCTACTGAGTCTTAGAGAAAGTTTACAAATCCAGACATACAACTACGTACGCTGTCATTGCCAGAAGCCCCAGCAAGTTCAACAAGGCTTTTTTTATTTCCTATGTCCAGGAGCCTGAACTGACACAGACCTCCTGAAGTTATCAGGTACTCATGTGTGTTACTCCCAATCCATTTTTCTGTGTCCATCTGGACTCTGAACCTCACAAACTATGAAAGGGGAAGCGAGACAATAGCAAGCTTTAAGCTTTGCTTTCTGATCACTGACTTCTGCTAATTGCCAGTTCCAGCATCTAGCACTTAACTAACAATAACAAAAAATTACAGCCTGAAGGCTCAGGGTGCTGCTTTATGCATTTTTGCCAGATGCCTTTTGTGTCCCAAGAGGAAGAGTTGATCTCTCCGGACTCATTCTGAAAAAGATTCTGACAAAATAGCTAACATGGAAGAGTTATTTCTGGTTTGTTTGTTTTGATTTTCTCCTCCCCCAAACAACACAATTTATCCGGCATCTTGATTTCAAAGCAGCTGGTCCCCTTCCTAAAGGCTCCTTAGAGCACTACCTACGTATCCGTCAGCCGGCCTTTTGAAAGAACTGAGCCCACTTTTGCCACATTTGTTACCTGGGGCAGGGAAGAAGCACCAAATCCCTCACCTTTGGACTTGCATCTCAATAATACTTTCAAAAAAGCTGTGCGAATCTCTGTGACCGAGCTTCAAGCTGAAGGGCAGCAGGCAGCCCACAAGACAGATGTTTTTATGACAGAGAACGTGCCTAAGTCTTAAAAGTAATCTGCCATCCTTTGCCGAAGTTTTAATAGCAATTTTTTTATTAAAGACACAGAGTTTTGACGTGGTTGTGTCATGGAAACCTACAAATATTTGCAAAACACTTAAGTTTCTACATAAGTCTTGTGACTCTTAAGAGCAGACCGAGAACATCTCTCTCTAGCAAAGCCTTCATGCAATAACAGCACTCCAACATCTGACAAACAGATCTGTAGGAATATATAAAGACTACACCAATTCAACAAATCCCTTGGGACTTATAAGCACGTTGCAGCAGTAAGAAGCAGAATGTGTTCGCAGGGAATCCTCGTCTCCAGCCTTTAGAGCAACTGAGATAGGAAACACAAATAAATTCCTCTTGCGAGCGGCACTAGCAAATTTGACATTAGTTGCTTTTTATTCCATGTGAGGGCCAAGGAAGTGTATTGGTCTGGAATGTTACTCTGGACAAAATCACAACAGGTTCGTTACATTTTTGAGCACAAAAGGACACTATTTCAGGGGGAAAAAGCACCCATGAGATGACTTAGATATCTAACACAACTTTTGCTACCACCATAAACATCTTTCAAGTTCCTCCCCTCTAACCCAACATCACAAGGCTGAGCCAAACGAAGAACTTCCCGTCCGTCGCTCAGGGAAAGGTCTATCACATTTCTGCCACACCAAGAGCACCGCTGCTGTGCCCCGAGCAGGCTCCAGTGCTCCCCGATCACAGGTTAAAGGTACTCAGCTCACTGATCAACGATACTCACTAAGTAAATTTAACTTAGTCCGATGAGTATAAGCATGAGGACAGGTATGTGGTAGGAGGGGATGAAATGAGAAGACCAAGGTCTTAATTCAAGACCAGCCCTGTGGTTTTAAGTCAATTTAAAAGTCCCATTGGAATCTATCACTTCACTTTAGAGATATACAGCTTGGATTTATATATATCCCAAGGTCTTCAAACTACACTGAAGACCGTAACAATCAAGTTACACAGAAGAGAGTTACTGCAATATTCCTCATTTGAAAAACAAAGTCTGAAAATTATGCAGGGTCTATCAATAAAAACAAAATTTGATTTTCTGCTTTCTGTAGATGACTACGTCTTTTTGAATGGAAGAAATTTGGAAGCACAAAGGCAACACAACCTCACACTAGCCTTAGGCTGAAGCTCCCCCGCTGCTGTAATTCAACTTCAGCTGCCACTAATGTCTGCTTCCCCTGCCCAGTTTCACCATCCCCTTCCTCCCTTTGAACCAGCAGCCGATTGTGCAGATGCAGGTGACGCTCACGTAGCTGGTGGAACTAAGAAAGTTTAGTTTTCAACCAGATCAGTTTACAACAGAGCCACACAAACACTGGAATTAGTGTACGGGAAGCGAGAGAACCAGCTCTTGTGCCAGCTACCCACGCTCTGGGCACCCTAAAGCTGTGGAAAAAGCTCAGGTGAGCTGCTGCCAGCAGAAGGTGCCACCTCATCTGTCCCCAGCCTACATTCACACTGCTTCCCTTGAGCCAGCTCTAGTAGTCATCTCCGGCTATGATGAGCCCATCTGGGAGTCATACTACCAGAAAACTAATCCTATCAAAATACATAAGAGGGGGGACAAAGAAAGAGCATCCAGCACAAGGGCGATGGAGCAACGAATAATCAGAGCGGGTCTTATCTTTTGGCAGAGGCTAATCGTTAGATCGGTTTACGCTGTATCGAGTTGTATATTTAGCATCTGGAAGTATCATACATCGAAGCATTTCTTTCACTCTTGCTCACCTCCTCCTCTTGCTTCCACCTGAAGGGAGAGTGACTCCCGCACCTCAAGGCAAGAGCCAGCTGCTGCATTTGACACCTACTGCTGTGGAGCTGAGGGACCTTCCACTGCAAGAAGCAGCAGCCACGTTAGGGAAACCCAGTCGTGCAACACTGAACGGTGCAAACGCTTTGAAGAGAGGCCAAGGACAATTACTAGAATACAAGGAGGACAAGAAGAATTACAGCTCTGAAAGCCATTTCCCCCCTATACTCTCTTAAACCTACTTTGCTCTCGTCTACCCAAAGGAATATGCTCTGGGGGCAGCAACTGGCAGCTCCTCAAATCACCCTGTTGCTTGGCCGCATCTTTTGCATGTTTTCTTGTTTGAAAATCCAGTAAAAATAGATCCTGACATCTACCTCACTAGGCACATATATAAAAACAAACAAACATGACGTTTTGACTGTCAGAATACAAAGCATTTTACTCCAGATCCCTTCTCTCGCCAAACTATGGAAAGACTTCACCCACCCCCCCACAGCTAACAGACCAGACCTAACAAAACCCCCCTTAACTCTGTTGGGCAATTGGTTCAGGCAGGATGTTCTGAAAAGTCGTAGCTCAAAGCTATAGCCTGTCTACAAAAGAATTACTGTATTTTAACAAAGCAGCTTTTCTTAAAAGCATGACTTACTTCTGCTGTGGTCACACTATAGTCATTCATAAATTGATAGAAGATAATCAAACAGAAAAGGAAGAGTCTGTCTTCAAGTTCCCTACTGAAACTCAAAGGCAGTGGCATTGCAAGCACAGAAACTTTATCAGAAACCAGTAAACGGATGCCCACCCTCTCAACTGGTCTTTGCTCCAATTGCCCTTTACTGTACTGAGAGTTC
This sequence comes from Rynchops niger, assembly GCA_013400035.1. Classification (NCBI taxonomy): domain Eukaryota; kingdom Metazoa; phylum Chordata; class Aves; order Charadriiformes; family Laridae; genus Rynchops; species Rynchops niger. The sequence goes on along the minus strand of VXBH01003052.1, from coordinate 164,005 downwards.
AAGCATTGCAAATGCCCAGATCTGCGCTTTCACCCTCACGATTTGACTCAAAATGAATGGGAGAAGCCATCTGGAGCCATCACACACAGTGAACTGCCCAACTAGAAAGCCATTTTTTGAGCTTAACACAAATACGCAAATCCATGAAAACAATTCCACAGATGTATTACCTCCTTTCAGATGTAACATATCTCCGATTACTTTGACAGCAACTACAATTCTTGTCCAACACACTAATTTTCATACAAATACCGACTGCCTCACAATCCCACCACCCTTCCTATAAGCATCTTCCCTTTTGCATACAGCCTGTATTTAGGTAAGAACATGAAATAAGTGTGACAAGANAAAAAAAAAAACAAAAAAAACAAAAAAAAAAAAAAAAAAAAAAAAAAAAAAACAAAAAAAAAAAAACCCACACCACAGTGAAAATGGATGTATATGAGTATCAACCTGCTTTTATTTCTCCAGAGCATGAAGTACCTACTCAGCAGGGATGAAATGCCAGCCTTATTTCTGTAGCTGGCATAACTAAAGAAGCTGTTGAGGTGGAGGAAGGCAACTTTGATATTTCTCAAATGGGAGAAACCGTCGTCTTTCCAAAAAGTGGCAGCAAGTGTCGGGGGCATGGAGGGTTCTTGTTTATTTTTAGAAAATATTTAATACTCGGGTGCCATAGCACATAAACCAAGAAAAGCTTGGTTCCCTGGTCGAGAGCCTTGTTTGTTGTGGATGTCAGGCTTGGAAGATCGGTGTATGTTTGCCCTCTACTGTAGGTGAACAGGCTCAAATATCAATCTATTCAAGGACATTTAAAAACTGAATTCCTGACAAGTTTTGTGGAAGTGGGTCACTGCCTGGAGGAAAGAGACCTTCCTATCAGCACAGATTTTGCCACAGCGTTCACAGGATTGGGTCATAAATGCTACATAGCATTACAGAGCAGGCAGGTGGTCCAACAATCTGCCGTCCTTCAATTCCAAGCTCTGAATAACTTTTTTTTTTTTGCCTTCTTTTCTTTAAACCAAGTCCTACTGGACTGGTAAGCACAGAAAGATCTGGTTACAGAGATGATGCATGCCTTTGTATTTTGTGTTTGTCTTCAAAATGTTGCCTAGTTACTCCATAAACTATCAAACACTTAACACTATGAAGTGACTTGCAACAAACATCTCTAACAAGCGTAACAGGAAGACTGACAGGCACAAGTTTGTTTGCCGAGGACCCACCTTACTGCAGACCAAATATACCCTGACACACTTAAGCTCACCATGAGATTTCTGTTTATCCTACATTTCACCTCGGCCTCCAGTTGTGCAATAATCTTCGCTATGTCCAGTGTCACCACTCTCCAACGTACCTTCTGCAACTTCACAAAGAGACCAGGGCAGGTTACAGGAACCCAGTCGGTATTTTGCCAACAGTAACCCATTAAAGAGTCAAGTGAACTTTTCAGAAAGCATGTAATTTGCTGACACCATAAAGCTGACATTTCAAGTTATAATACCTAAATTTAATCAAGCCAGTACTAAGGAAGCTGAACCTACACATACCCAAAGCATCTAATGTGATAACAACCACCAGTGCTAAATCATTGTCAGGTTACTCTCTTTGGTAGGTTTCAGGTCACTAGAAGAAGGGAGACATCGCAGGTATGTTCAAGAAAGGCAAGTAGGATCCCAAAAGCTGGAAGGAACCCTCTGGAGGTCAGAAGTGATCAAGGACACTAGCACTCTTTAGGGAAAAAAGCATCTCTCTTGATGTACCTTGAAACTGCATTCATCTCTTTCTTCTTGCCTTGTCATCACCAGCTTATTCATCTGTTGGTCGGGTTTTCACCTTCACGTCTTATTTCTTTGAAACTGTCAAGCAATCAACCTGCAGAAGTTCTCATTCTTTGTCCTAAAATGCGCAACACTAATTTATACTAGAAGTAAGATCAAATTCAGGTGCGTTCCACTCCTCACAGGTATCCAGTGGGTTTAAGATGTAGCATAATAATACTTTATCAGTTTTGCTTCACCAGTGCTCAAGACACTTTTTCCACAAAACACTGAAAGCCCCCAGTGCTGGCTCAGACACCAGTCCACGAAGAATCACATCAAAACTCTCTCTCCAGCCCAATGCCGTCCACTTCAGAGACAAATACAACAGCGCTGTTTTAAATCAACTACCAATTCCCAACACTGCCCTTTCCCTAGTATTTCCCATATAGCATGATACAAGACACAGGCAGCCAACGTCTACTACGTTTCCTCTGCTTATAAGCCAGCCTATGTGAGAAAGCCGTCAGGCTGAACTGCCACAAACCACTTTTGGCAGACCAGTATTTCATTCCTGCCTCTTTGGTACACTGTGGCTAACTACTCCAAGACACCTCCATGTTTTTAGCAAAGGGCTGAAAAAGCCCCTCTTCACTGAGGGGTGGGGGTATTGATGTAGACACTCTACAGGCGTTCCTGCTATTTGTGAAGTTAAAATAACAAAAGCTTTAAAAAAAACAATATGTGGTTCTATCCCTTACTCGCAAGATTGGAGATAAATCACAACAGCCATACTTCAGCTTTGCTTGCTGACTGACTGCAAAGTAGGTTGAGTTAATTAGTGTTAAATGAAGCATAGCAGAGGTCAGTCAAACCCAAGTCACGGTTTACCCTGCACCTCGTTTACGGTGAACCGTGGCACTGAATACAAGTATTTCTTGCATGGCTACAGCAGACGTCCTGACCGCACTCATTATTCGCTCGCTCACCCCAGACAGCTCAAGCTGCTGCACAAGCGACCAGCGCTGACACAGTGCAAGCGGCCAACCCAACACAGCCCCGTCAAACCCCGGAAGAATAAACCAAGCTATGAATTGAGGCTATTTTAGAAGTCACGAGTTCTTTATTTGCAACATTCGCTTGAAATCATCCAAATTCCTAAAGAAAAAATTGTGACGTTTGTTTTCAGAGTCGCTAGCCAGGGCTGAATCAGCATAAAAGGAGAAAACAAACAGCTGCCAGACTACGTCCTGCCCACTTAATGACACTGTGGGTAGCTTCTCCATTACAGGCCAGATAGAATTTGATTTTTTTTTTTCTATGCTCATTAAGTTTGAAGAAGCTCAAACACGGTTTATGTTTTCACTGGCAATTTTTCACTATCTTTATTAAGGTAGGTATCAAGAGAAGCTTTAGTAAGTCTAACTTAGAAATTAAAGCAGTTGCTACATTTCTGAGCAGAAGTTAATGGGTAACACATTCCTTCCCTAACAAATTCAAACAGGTATGGATTTATAACAAGCGTGGTTATAAATTCATACCTGTTGTGATGTACAAACAGTCGACACATGCAGAGGGAAAACAGCTTCCACTGTGAGCACACCCCACCAGCCAGCTGGGCCAGCCCCGACAGCTTCTGGGACTGATTTACCCTCAAAGCCAGCGACAGGTTCCCACAGAAGCGTTTAATGCACCTTAGCTGAAGGGCACTAACAACCCATAAGGCAGCAACTTCTTAAACTGCTCCAGCCAGAGCTGCAAGGACTTGCTCGCTTACGCTCATTGTTCTGCGGACGACACACATGAGCCGTTCTCAGCCTTCTGGATTTGTGGCTCCCGAACAGCTTGCCCAGTAGAAATGAGCAGGTCCTAAATCTTCTACACAGGCCGCCCCTATACTTACTTTTCAGTTTTTATTTGCATGCTGCTTAGAAGTAACCTAAGATTAGTAGCAGTTGGCAAGACACACACTGGAAAAGGTTTATTTACACCACAGAGTATTCAGCATAGGGGTGGTTTCTGTCCTCCATCAACCCCGCGCTTAAGCTGTTCTGTTTCCTATATAGTCCAGTTTTGTCCACACAAAGATTACATTGTCAACCGAAACAATGATGCAAGGAGGTCCTTTAACTGCAATATCTGCCATTTAAGCTCACTCATTTAACTTCTGCTCTTCTCCTTTCCCAAACAAATAAACAAGCACAAGCCACTTAACAAATCTGGCTGTGAACCAGCTTTCACTCTAGCGGGCTCTTCCCAAGCTGTTTCGTTACGCCTGAACTCCACAAGTTCGGAGGGACAGCAAGTACTATACCAGCACATAACTTGCTTTCTAACTTCAGCACAGCATGCTCAGCGGTTCGGCTTTTTGTTCTCCATCCCACACAGGACGGGACACAGACCACCGGGCACATCACCCCTCCCCGGTAAGGTCAGCCGCACCACACACCCCAGTGATGGGACGCATGGCCCAGCAATAGCTAGGCTAAAAAGCTTATTTTTGATGGGTATTTTCTAAGACCCGTAACAAACCTTTCTACGAGTACGTTTATCTGAAAGTACTTTAAAGTCCAGATTTGCTGTATGGACTCCTTATTTCTCTGTTCAGCAGTGGAGTCATTACTTTTTCCCACTCACTGAACACAGGAAAGTAGTTCTAAAACGCTTGCCCAAGAGAAGCTGTAAAAGCCGCCGCTACCGTCTCCTGAGACATTTCAGGAGACAAAAGCTCCTGAGCTTCCACCACTTTACATACCAAACTGCTGAGGTACAGCACAACCAACTTCATGTGCTGGGCAATGTTTAAGATAAACATTTGTCTGCAATTACGATTTTTTGGGGGGGATGGTGTGGTGGATATCTCAAGTTAAGTGAGCCAGTTCAAACGTTAAAATCCTTTGCTCAAAGGACCCGAGTTAATGCTACTTTCTTAGATTTTTAAACACAGATTTCCTTTAGGTTTGATTCTGAATAGTTTTTAAAGTTCAACAATTGAGAGGACAAACACCACACTTTCCCTACCCTCTGGTGCCTAGAACGCCACGAAGTTCTCCATAAATTCTATTTCAGCACAACAATTTGAAATTGCACAATATAAATTCATCCTTCAGCTTTTAAAGCTAAATTCACAGCTATATTCAGATCTCCTTTCCTTTGGAGGAAAGATGTGTTGACCTTTGTTGCTTCGAGGTCAAAAGATCTTTTACTCACATGCATTTGCGCGCACACGCAGGCATTTTCTTCTCCCCTTTGCCATTTTTCTAAAAACGAGCACTACCTATTCCTTATGCTAGTTACAGGCTGGAAATCCTTGAAATCCTCTTCTCTCTCCCTTGAGCACATGAACCCGATACAAACATATTTTTCTGGAAGTACAACGCACTAACATTCATCGGATGGTTTCACTGTATCTGCTGATAATTAGATTAATTCTTCCCTATCAGAAATGGTCATGAACAATTACTGTTTACAGAATGGCTTTGATTGGTGGGTTTTTCTATGTATCTTAATACTATTTCCATCTAAAAATCTGGTGTATATTACTGGGGATGGGGGGCGGGGGGGGAAGGCTGATATCTCCCTATGGAGAGCAGGAGGGGAACAGGAGAACAGGAGGAGCATCTCGCCACCAACTACAGCATTTCTCCACCCATTTTTAGCACCTAAACACTCCCTTTCTTCCAGCCTTAGTCTTCAACAAGGAAAGGGGGATAAAACAAGGATATGAGAAAGGAGAGAACAGTCATTGTAGGAATTTTTGACCCTGTAACTGCTGTAAATTCATTCCTGTACTAAAGGCAACGTTTCCCTGTGGTTTTGTGGAGAAAAAGTTAGCCTCATCTTTTAGATCTATCTCATTTGAGATGCTGAGCATCATGAACGGCTACTGCTTTAAAAAGAGATATAATGATATTTTACCAGTTGCCTCTTCCCAGCGAGTTTAACACTTCAGTGCAGTAAGAAATGCTACTGAGGGAAAGCACCCCAATGAAGGCCAATAAGCCCCGTGCAGCCATAATAAACTTAGAGCTGTGCTACAGTTTCTCATAGTCTCCTCAGTCTCTGAAAAGCCAGCTCCACCAGACCCTGCGCTCCCCGGCGCTGCAGCGCGGCACCACTACCCCATGGCACTCCACAACCCTCCAGCGGTAAGATGACACAGACTTTTACCATTTACTCCATGTGCACTTTTATAGGCAGGTTACAAAGCAAGGCAGGCCTCATACAAACGAGAATCGGTATCACACACTCCAACAGCAGAAACGTAAGGACCAAAATTAGCGAGTAAGGTTGATTCCCCAGAACGCTTTCCCAGCAACCAGCAAGTTCTCCTGCAATTTCCTGATCCATCATCCTCAAACTTCAAGCTCATGAATTCCTCAAATTGCTTTTTTGGACAAGCATAGGCTTTCAGCACCCAATATATCTCGAGGCACAGAGTAGCACAGCTTAGCTATGCTGTTAAAAATAACTGCTTCTTCTTGTTGTTTTGAACATGTCACTTGTGAATTCCAAGTAATGACCCTTTGTTCTTGCATAGGAAGAGACGGGGTGGGAGGAGGATCACCACTCCCTCTCCCTGCGCCACTTCACATGGAGACTTCTGTTATATCTGACCTGAATTATTATTTCTGTGCCGAATGCAGTTTTGATGATTTCAGTTGTTCTTTGACTGTTTTCCTGTCATATTTCCTCTTCACCGCAGCAGGGAAAGGCCAGAGCTACACAGTGTTGAAGATAAAATGCTTTGTAAGTCTATGGCAAAAGTGTCTCCTGGTTTGATCCCTTTTCCAGTTACTCCCCCCGTTCTCGACCCGATTTACAGCCATTGCTGAACACTGAATTTACATTTCCACAGATGTAGGGCTCCTACTCAAGCCAACAACAGCTCCAACACTCCTGAAGTTCATTGCCCCAGTACACCCCACACATGCCACTCCACAACGACAGTCTCGTACGGTTTTTAACCCCCCGTACACCTCAAGATGCAGTTCTCCACACCGGGCTCTCATTTTTGTTACCCTGGAAAACAGCAAAAGCCAAGCATCCCCTCACAACCTCATCTCTCTTCCAGACAACAAGTTTCTAAGTGAGAAGCATGAACACAAGCACAGGGTTTTCAGCAGTAAATCTGCCAAACCGTAAAAGCAGAAAACAATGGACAAGATCGGTCCATCTTTAACCAGTTCTTTATGTGTACGAAGGCATTTCGTTGTATTGCAGTTACTTAAGAGCTTCTGGTTAGGATCATTATCAAATTACTTTTGGAAAGCCACACAGATCACATCAGACAGCCCTCCCTTGTGCATACAGATTCAATCACAGATCAATGCATGAGCCTCTCTTAAAAAGCGGTACAGACTCTTTATAAATCGTTATATGCATTTGTATGTTCCTGCACAGGCTAGTTTTATACTTTGGAACAGTTTCTACCAACGTGTTTGGCACAGATCACAAGCATGCTGGTCTTCATATTCCCAGATCTGAAACAGGATCTCAAAATGATGGCACCCAGTAACTAACACCTGGGTGCTTTGGTACCAAGTGGTTTGTGCCAAATGCTCCCGTGCAGCACACTTAGTTGGTCACCTATTCCATCTCTGAGCTTAACAATTTGGTTCTTGCAGTTTACTACCATCATTTTTCTATTTACTAATCCTTCAATTTGAGATTCCCTGTTGTCTTCCTCCAAGGAACATTCCCAGCCTGAAAACTTTATGGAATCCCAGGTTGGAAGGGACCTCAGGAATCATAGAATGGTTTGGGTTGGAAGGGACCTTAAAGATCATCTGGTTCCACCCCCCTGCCCTGGGCAGGGACACCTCCCACTCGACCAAGCTGCTCAAAGCCCCATCATCTTGTCCAACCTTTCCTGGCACAGGCACAGACCAGATGGCCCAGCACCCTGCCCAGCCCAATCTTAAAGGTGTCCAATGATGGGAAATCCACAACTTCCCCAGGGAGATTATTCCAATGGCTGATTGTTCTCATTGTGAAAAACAATCCTCTCCTGTCCAGTCCGAATCTCTCCAAGAGTAACCTGTAGCCATTACCCCTTGTCAGACCTTCCCAAGCTACTTCATAACAGATACCCAGAGAACGAGGTAGTTGTATTTTATTCCTGCTTTTTCTTCTGACTTTTCCTTCTACACATCATCCGATGGCTTTACCATCACTTGGAAAAAGCCCTAGAATAAAAAGAATTTTAACGTCTCAGAGGGTTCAGAAAGCCATGAGTTTTTATTCACCCCGATTTATGAAACAGCAGGCCAGAGGTGCACAACACCTTGCAACTCTAAGTCACTGTGGAAGATACACCATGTCTGCCAAGAGCATCTAAACAGCCAAATTCCTGAAAGCATCAAGTGTGGACAGGTGAAAGGAAGCTAGAGATACACTGAGCTATAAACTGGTAATCACGTTGGTGATGCAAGCCTTGGGTTATTGGAGACACCGAACAGGCCACCACCAGCCCCTCACCGCTTCTCTCCGCTTGCTAAGTGATAAAAATTGCTCCTCCTTCTTGTCGCTTGCCCTGCCAGAGTATAACAAAGACATTTCAGCAAAGAGGAAGGGGGAGGAAAAAGGAGCTACTGCAATTGCTATCAGTAGCAGTCAGAGCATAGCTGAACTCTGAGTTCAACACCCCAGAGGAATGCAGACAGGACGGACAAAAACCAGTTATTGTGCAAAACACACAAGACCCAGCAGTGCTGCTACAGAGCTACGTGCTGACAAGATCAGAATACATTTAAGTCTCTGTTGCACAAGCAATAACGTCTTGATGTATGTCATCTGAAGGCTAAAGCCAAGGAGAAGTAAATTACCCATTTCACAACTACCTAGAAAATAAATGGAGTTTGATTTAAGCTAAAGCTTCAGAGTAGAAGCAGGTGCTGGCTGAGTAATATGCACAAAATGATTCATCTCATGAATGATTTCCTAAGTTGGATGCACTTAGTCGTGAATTCCTGTCTGTAGGCTAGCACAGTCACAATTCAATTATGAGGTCAGCTCGCATAGCAAGTTTTAAAATTAAAATCATCATCATTTGGTCAGAATATCAACTGAAAAGACCACGGAACGGGCTCATCTGCTGCCACACTTGCCTTCAGAAGTGGGGAGAAAACAGTCGAGGCACCAAAGAAACTTCAGAATTCTCTCTAACAATTGTCAACCCTGTCTCATTTTTCAATACAAGAAAGTTACTTCTTGAAGTGGTTGACTTAAATTTTTTTTGCGTAACTTCACTTAACACGTCTAAGCAACTGAGGCTTTAAGAAAAGTTGTTTACTGTAAATATCATTATGCTTAATTAAGTTTTTAACCTTGAGGTTGAACACTAAGAAAGAGCAGGGATCCAAACGCATTTTTTACACAAAGGTTAGCAACTGTTGTCACAAGCACTAAAAAAAAAAGAGACATGGCAGTATACTATTATCTGCTTCTAGAAACTAAGTTCAACTGAGTTTGTTCAGCAAGTAATAGCTACTGGTCTCATTCAGAGCTGATCTAACAAGGTGCAATGATTTAAATCATAAGCGTGACTTCCCAGTCCCTGAAACACACAGATTTACAAGAGACAGAACGGAAGAGCACGGGGAAGGAGATGAAATACTGTGCAATAGGTTCAGCTGACAGAAGCATTTCTCCTTTTACGTCAATTCAAAAACAATGAGAAAGCCGAAGAGTGTTTCGGCATGATGGATTTCAGTTTTTTCTACTTAATTTCTTACTTCTAGAATCTCTTCCCTTACATGAGAAACGGCCCTTACAGCCATTAAGACCACTGTATACCACATTCATATCAGCATACAACCCAGTCCTGGTGTGAATGTTACTGTCACCTAAGTATTTATATTCCACAGCAGCCCAATAGGACAAAGTGAAAACCCAGAAATCACGCTAACAACAGAGAGACCTGTAAATCCTTCACATGACATTTACCAAGCTGCTAGTTCTACTTAGACTGGCCATCCTGAACTTCATAACCAGATCAAAAGCTTTGGGGAATCTTTTTGATAAGTCAAGAAGTAATGAAAATATCAAGAATATTAGTTGCACACACAACAGGTTCTATATACTCCTCACGTAACAGAAAGTGACAGTTATCAGTCCCAGGCTTTTTAGTCTCAGAGCAGTTTGGTTTTTTTTCCTCTTCCACTTGAAGATTGAATAGACCTTTAAAGAAAAAAGCTGTCATACTTTAGTTCCAATTCTTTTCTTCCACATCTTTAAGAGGGGGAGAGGAAAAAAAAAAAAAAAAACAAAAAACACACCAACACACACACAAGACCCCCATGTCCCCAGGGGGAGGATTAAATCAAGATTAAGTAAAAATATAGATCAACGTGATGTTTTTCAGGGATAAGTATTGCATCTGTAGGCAGTACTGGCTTCTCCAACAAGTGTTCACTTCACGTATTACGCTGTTTCCGATAAACCTTCTCTGCAACAGGATTAAAGGCAGGTCCTAAAATATCAGTGCTAATTTAGTGCTCATCAAGATGTCCTCAGGGAAACAGGATAAAAAGGAGAGACTAAGCATAATTATACAAGAGTAATATTAGTAGGCAAGCTGGTCTTTGGCAACAAAAAGTAAACAAGTCCTCCTTAATATTTCCTCCAAAGCACTTTTAAGAGGCAAAGAATAAAGAGACATAATAAAACAATGTCGTACTTCCTCTAGAAATACAGCGGGAGAATAGGAAGGGAGGGGGGGAGAAGAGAAAGCCAAGTATCGTAAAAGCACTGGAGAAAAATTTGTGTTAGTGCGGCTTTCACACAAGTCTCCCTCGCTAGTAAAATAAAGATAGTCAACAGATGAACTATTAGACTTACAGAATTAGTTTTCTTAAAGAAAATCCTAGTCCCCGTCAACGCATTTTCTTCTCACTGCCTATAACTTTTAGCAGTAGAGAAGAGCACTAGCGAGTCTCGCAAATTGTATTACCAAACAGAATTAAGGTCAATGTTGTCACAGGGATTAGGATACCAATTCCTTACGACCATGTCAACTGTCCAGCAGCCGTGAAAAGCTCAGTCTAGCTACCTTTTGTGAAGCACGTCAGCTCCAACCCTATGCACTCACGCGCTTCATTTCTGTCTGGGGCTGAACAATTTCCATATGCCCAGAAGCCCCTGGGTGATGTGCACTTACTGCTTCAGCATGACATTAGGAAAATGAAGAGAAAACACAGGAGAAATCCACTAAGTCACCCGTGAAGTAACACTTACCCTACTGCCACACTACTTTGAAAAATAATTACTAGGGGAGAGAGAGGAAATCCAGTACATAAAGCTGAATTGCATGTTATTATCTTCTGAGGTCAAGGCACTAGGTAATGAGTCTTTTCCTGAAGAGAAATCCTGACTGTCACAGCCAGAGCACACCCAAAGTCTTACTTGTTTTTAATAACACAGTGTTCACATTCAATCTTTACAGCGTCTTGCAGAAAAGGCAACACTTAGGAGATGCAGCGATTAATGAGGTTTGTTTTTCCTCGCAAAACTCACCTCAAATCCCTAGTGTCCATAGCTGCCCCACCGCTGAACTGTTCCGCTGCAACACTCGGCCATTAAAAACAATTCTGCACCTCCCTCTTTCTTCTGCTGGCTTACACTAAGTCAGTGCATCTCTGCAGAGAATACCATCCCCTCTCCAAAGTGGCAAACTGGGCTTCTTGAACATACTCGCAGTTTTACGGCCCCTTTGTCCTCCACGTTTTACAAGCACTGAAATAGATTTCCAGCCCCTTCTCCTCCCCACCACAGGGCAGGATGAGAGCCGACCTGTGGGGCTGCGGGGCCAAAGAGCCTCCGGAACAGGCAATTCTTCGAGGGGACGCGCAGTGTGATGACTGGCGGCTCGCAAAGCTGCCATATAACCTTTTCTCAACAGAGCGCACGCTGAAGCGCAGTGCTCCCTTTAGAGCGCCAGTTTAACAAAATGGAGCATTTCCAGCAACATTTAAGACAAGGAATAACTATTGAGATGCACGTCAGTTGTTTCTGCTGACTGAAAACCTTTTGCTCCCATAATCTACAACAGAAAAATCTATGTTTTGTTGTTTAAGCATATTTTAAACATACGTACCTTCAGATTGGCAGAACTTGATCTCTAATCACACGTGCCCTCAATTAAAGCATGAGCTTTAAGTCACCGAGTAACAGTTTACTCCATGTACCCAATTACCAGCACAGAAAAAAAAAAACTGTGTTTTAAGACATCAGGCTGTTCAGAGTCACAGCTCAGGTCCAGGTACCCTGTTAATTAGCATATGCACGTCTTACAAACGCCTAGAACATTAGTAGTTTGTGATTAGCTACAAGGAAAGAAAATATGATTATACTGAACAAAATACCGCTGAACAGGCCAGAAAAATGCAGCCATCTACTTTCATTGACCCAAACTAGCAGCAAAGATACTTCTATAAGGGCATGGTCATATTATCCAGAGGAATTGTATTCCCATGGCTTTAATTTCAGGTTTAAATCCTGATAATTAAACTCTAGTTGTCAAATACTGGAAATACAAAAGTCATTCATATCAAGTTAAATCTATGAATAAGCTAGAATAGTAATAGCATGACTTGCAAAAACATTGGGGAAAAAAAAAACTAACATCCCCTATCCCGCACTCTCTACCAACTATGTGCACAAACACTGACACGATCTCTAGAAGAACAGTTTTCTAGTTATAAATATGTGTTGGTAACTTATCAGCAAAAGCATCCTGGTCAAAGATTATGCAGCAAATAAATGCTATCAGAGACCTCTGATGACTTAATCCAAAGCGTTGTGATCAATACAGCTAGTTCTTGGTTAGAGACTCATTTCTACTCACCAGAAGTTTCTGATACACGTTTTCCATTTCATTACTTAAAGACTAAAGTCTGGCAAAACATAAGGCAGTGTCAGAAGATGAAGGACGCTTTGTGCATTATGTGCAATGCTTGGCTGGCAGGGAAGCCCTAGCTCTCCCTGCCGAATTCTAGGTACGCTCAGTAGTCGACCTTGCGTTGTCACTGATAACCAGAAAATAAGCTGAATGCTGTAATAATCTCCTACTGTTAAGAGAAGTGTTATTTGATGCTCTAATGACTAGAAAACCTTAGTTGTTGTAATTGCAAGTTTTATTTATATGGAGACTTAAATTCAGTCCCTGAAGTGCCTCTTCATCTCTCCGCATCGGGTCCCATCTAGAGGCTGCGGAGGCAGAGAGGGACCTGAGCACAGTCGATACCCGCTTTACACAAATGCTCGCTGGTCATTCTCATCACGACTGATCACTCTTTCGCAAGGCTATGTAAAGCCAGGGTGATTGTATAAAATCACTAATACAAACAGCAGTGAGTCTCATACTTCATGCAAGTGTATCTCCAAGTCTGCCTATCCCCTCCCTCCAAAAGGAAGCAATGTCTGCAGAGAGTTTCGTAAGTGCGTTATAAACTCAGAAGCAGCGCGGTTTGTCTCTTCCTCTGATCCAACCCAATCAGGCAAGAACAGTTTGCTTAGTAAAATATTTGCGAAGCACAAAACCACTAATGCTTGTTTTAGAGTTTGTACTTATCCTTGGCAATGCAATCGTGGAGGCAAGCCATCAATGTAAAGTTCACTGCCTGACTGCAATTACTCCCTGAATACACAGGGAGTAGCTCTGTGCAGGTGAAGGGCACTAGAAGCGTAGATTTAGTTAATCTTGAATTTATTCCCTAGTAATTTGGTCCTGTTGCACCCTTTTCATCTATTCTTATTCCAATCTATGGCTTCGTTCTTTCAAGTGAAAAGAATTCAGACAACCAAAATCACAAACAAAGCAAGCACAAAGACACAAACAGAGATTTGATACAAAATATGAACCTATATATATATATATATATGTATAGAAAGAAAACAAGACTGTAAACAAATATCACATGATTTTTTTTTTCATCTCATCTTCCAGAAATAGTAAAACTTTTACTTGTAGCAAGATCTCCAGAGACAGAAATCAGTATTAGCGTGGTACGTGACCAAAAATATAGAGCACCTGCATGTGATAACTAGTGACATTGACTTACTTTATTGGAGGACATTGGTCTCAAGAACTTTTCAGAAGTTCTTGAAACAATTTCAAAAGATACTGTGCTTTTGGAGTGGGAAGCCCTTATTCACAAACCACTTGAGACTGCTAGGAATAAACTCCTTAAAATAACTTGAAAGTTTGCTCTACTCTTCTACATACACTTGTTGTTAGGGCTCCCCTGATCTGAGCCATTGGAGGCTGTTGTTCTGGTCAAGAGGCCGTAGGGTTTTTTTTTTTCTTTCATTTAAAAAAAAAAAAGTAAAAACAGAGCCCCAAATATCCATTGAGGAGTGTGACAACTCTTGGTGACCCCAATTTGCTGCTCTTCCATTGCTTGCCCCTGCATCACCCTGCTCTGTGACAACAGCGTCGTTTCTCCTGGGGTGAAAGAGCACTCGGCAATCCAGCAACCTGGAGTTTATTATTAAGCAGCCCTAGAGACAAAGGCACAACTGAAGAAACGCTTACAGTGATTTATTTCAAGACAGGAAATGTCTTTTTTTTCAAAAAGATTTACATTTAAATGGTTGGTTAACCTGGTAGCAGAGCGTTTTCCTAGTTCGCGTGAAGTAGGTCAAATAGCTTTTAACCCACTTCCAGCACAGCTAGACCAGCTCTATAGCAGAAAACAGGGGAAATTTTTCAGGCCTGCCTCTTTATTACACACGCTTTTTTAGATACAACTTTTTTTAGATGCTGGTGTGTCCAGACCAGTAAAACAGCCACCTAAATATGAACCAAAATTGGACAGTATGAACTGTGTTTCTAACGTACTATGTCCGAAGTGCAGTTTTACAAGTTGAACACCATACGTTTATTTCAACACATTTATATAATGTCAAATTCACAGTTTTCGTATTTGTCCAGCACAGCCTTAAAGCCAAAATTCAAAGCACGTGCCCACCATAAACTTACTCTCTGTTCTACTGCAGACATGACCTATACCAGGTTGGAGGGGAAAAAAAAAAAATCAATCTAAAAAAATCTTCAAGGTTCAGTATTTCCCTGACCCCTTTTTGAACTCGCACACGCTATTGTTTCAACGTCACATCAGATTATTTGTCAGCTGCCAAAACGCCAACATTTTGATAGAATTAGAGAGACAAAGTCCTTAACGTACTTTAGCTTTCCCTTTTCAATCACACTTTTTCATTCTTACTGCATTCAAAGCCAGTGCACTAACATCTTTTGACATGGATTTTATTTCTTTTTTTTGAGAGGAAAGTATTTCTAGTACAACTTTCCGCACCAGCAGCTGGCACAGAACACTTCCTATTAGCGTTATTTTGCTTCTGTGCCTCAGTAAATCAGACAAGTATGCCCACAGGGGTCAATCTCTAAGTTGTTATATTCTGCAAGTTTAAGGTTCTAGATAAGAAAGCTTTTTTCTCCCCCCTTTAAGTATTAGATAAGATTCTGATTGTGTTAGAAATTACTATAAAGCTGGATAACGAAGCTCCTGAGTTTTAGGTACGTTACAAAGAGTTGTCAACTAACTGTTAAGTAACACTTAACTAATTCTTACCTTGTAGCATGCATCTATACGCAGATTCAGATATTGCATAAATGTGCGGTGGCATTTCATGGCGCTTCTTCCCTCTGTACATCTCAATAATGTTTTCTGAGTAAATCGGGAGGTTCTTGTAAGGATTTATAACTACGCAGAACAGCCCTGAATAGGTCTTAAAAGAAAAAAAAAAAGACACAAATAGAGACACATTTCTGTTAGTAAACAGTACTGAAATAGAGCCATAAAGAGCAGAAAACGTTTTTCACAGGTCCTATAATATTTATCTTAGAACAAAAGTGAGGTCCATTTTGTTGAGCAACTCAAAGCACATGCTATATTCCAATTAGGGGTGTCTAGTTCTCTTAAAAGGCTCTTTAATTACCTGCATACAAAGTAATTTAAAGATAATAAACATGAGTAAATATGAAGTAGAGCATCTGATCTTTTTCCCCACAGATATTTAAATCTCTCTCTTCCATTTGCCAAGTTACAGGATTTATGGATATCTTTTGATGTTCAACTCCTTCAGTAAGATGTGCATTCAAAGTTATTTTCTCATTTTTGAAGGAACTATAATAATCTCAAGTAGTCCAGTAACTAAGGTAGAAAAGGAAAAAGCCCATTTCCAACCACCGTTATTTCTGTTATCCTATTATTTTTTTTCCATAGTCGTACGTCTTTCCTGCTCATCAGCTTTTCTCGGTCCCGAAGCAGTCTCCTCCTGGAGAGGTCATTCCCTGCCCAGCGGATGGCCAGCCTGGCAGCAGGCACCGCAGCTGACATTTCACACTCTGCTTTTAGAGTTGACACTGAAGAGAAGTTACCAGGACTACTACACCGTCAAGAAACTGAAGAACAAATGTTACATTGCTTATTTCATTGACTCTTATTGAGGCATTTCTGTTTAGTCAAAAAATGCCTTGAGTTTTACAAAATTGAGCACACATTGCAAACGATACATACGGGTCCACATTTCCCTGGGAATTAAGTATCAAAGACACTTTAGAACAGTTCAATCTCTGCTCCATAGGAGTTATTTATAAGGAAGTTAGCATGTATATATACATGAAATCCTGGAGAAAATATAATAAATATACATACAGGCTGAAGAAAAGGAGGCTGCAGGGAGACCTTATCGCTCTCTACAGCTCCCTGAAAGGAGGTTTTAAAGAGGTGGGGGACAGTCTCTCCTGCCAAGGAACAGGCGATAGGACAAGAGTAAACAGCCTCAAGCTGCACCAGGGGAGGTTTAGGATGGATATTAGGAAAAATTTTTTACACTGAAAGGGTTAAGCATTGGAACAGGCTGCCCAGGGAAGTGGTTCAGGCACCATCCCTGGAGGCATTAAAGATGGGGAGATGCGGTGCTTAGGGATATGGCTTGGTGATGGTTTTTGTCAGAGTTAGGTGGATGGTTTAACTCAATCTGAAAGGTCTCTTCAAACCCAGGCAATTCTGCTATTCTATGAAAGAAAGATGCATACAGTCAGCCACTCACACTGTGTTATCTGGGAGGGACAGATGAGCACAGTCTGGCTGCACGGGCCTTAGGAGGGGTGAGAGGTTGAACTCAGGCAGTTTTGCACCATGCAAAAGCCAGAGCTCATCCATGGTGTTTCCCTCAACCAAGGCATCCGGATGGCTCTTACCTTCTCAGAATCAACCTGAGCTGATGGCTTTTAAGAAAGCAAAATCTCTCTATTCGCCTTTATTTCACTGCATGCTTTGAAAGCATATTCTTTTTGGTCACTAATATTATTCACATCTTTACTAGCATAGGAACATTCACAAGAGACACGTTTTGATGGAAACGGAGCATCTTTCTGAATGTCAGGAAAACTGGGTTTCTTACCTTTGCAGGCTGAGAGGAGAAAGAATGGAGACTAAGCAGACAGCATTAACAGCTGTTGAGGGCCCACAGTATTAAGCAGATAACTCATGATTCTTATAACATTCATTGATTTAAAAAAAAAATATTTCTGGTACGTGTGTATGAACAAAGTAGCTGAAATTCCTGATTTTTTTTTTTTTTAAAGTATATAAAAGATTCTATTTGGAGCAAAAGGTGTCCTGTTCTTTCTGCACTTACAAGGGATTCTGGAAAGACAGACAGAAGGTGATCTCTGAACTGAGTCGGGAGCACCATCAGTAAAGAAAGAGAACCTGGTTTTATGCCAGATGTCCTGACGTAAGGACATCTTATGTCCTTATAGAAAAATATTCGGGTCAGATCTGCTGGATGATAAGCACCTGCAGTGCCTTACTCAGCCAAACACATCCTTGGTAATAAGGTATTTATTTCTCAAGAGAAAGGAAACAGATGTTATCAGGTCAACTGACCCAAGCATAAAGAACAACTTATCAGTCATTAACTCAATGTAAACGTGAGTCTGTTGGTGAGTGGGCAGTTCCTCCCAGCCTCCTGTTCCTACCACTGTCCCTCCTGCCAGCACCAGTGCCCTTGCAGTAACTTACCCAGCTGGATACTACTCAAAATAAATTTCAAAAAGAATTGGTTGGTAATAGAATCGATTCCTTGACTAAGCTCCTTCATGGCCACCAGTGATACTGTCGGGGACAGGGAAGGCAGGACAGTTATTTTAATAGCATGGTACAGATGACCAAGGAACCAATTATCTGATAAATACTGGATCTACGTTCCTACCATCCATCTTCCCTGTTGTGCTCAACCGGGTCACCCTATTCATCTACAATTACTATGGGTGACGTGAAGGCATCAAGAATTACCACAAGCCTGATTTCCATTCTAGCCTTCAAATAAGGATAACCAGAAGAAAGGCACACATCCACCAAGCCCATCGTACGATCACCAGCTCAGAATCACTGAACAGCACCTCTGCCATGTTTCTCCTCTACAGCCACATCTAATGGGGAGGGGGGGGCAGGGAAAGGACTTCATTTATTGCTGACTGCAGAGGAGATCTGGTCATGAGCAGAAGAATTCACACAGCCAAAGTCCATTTCCAAATCCGTCCAAACACCCTCTGACCAGTGCAAGGGCGGGAACATCTGCTTAAGCCAGCAGATCCCTTTCCTCCAGGATGATTCTGGACTCTGTCATCCAGCAGCACTTCTGAGCCCTGGTCTGATTTTTACCCACCAGCTTCAGAGACGTGCAGTTTACCTCCACAGGCTGCTGTTCTGCATCTTACTGTGGACGGGAACTCTCTAAACAGTGATGGATGGTTACGCTCTAAGGTCCTGCTGTAGGTACTATCTGCCCTCTCTCATGTGCAACACCTCTATTTCTCTGCAAATTCATGTAAAGTTTTTATCAGTTGTTTTGGTCCATTTATGTTCACAAAGGAGAGTTGTTGGTTTTTTCCCCCCCAGTATCACTGACCTTCCCCAGACATGAATAAACTGATCTAGTAAGTTAAAAAAAAAAAAAAAAAAACCCGAACAAAACAATCCAAGCCACAACACAAATTTAAGTGCTGGGATAAGAACAGCTACTTGAAGATTATCCTTCCTTCCTACCCTCTTCCTTTTGTTTATTTCCCCAACACATACATGGAGCAAATTTTATCACTATTTAGCTACATAAAGAATTAATAATTTATAAAAACAAACGTAACAATCCTTCAGACCTCTAGTGGTGAGACCTAACCTGGAAGTCTTTCTAGACTGTTTCCCAATGCAGTACTTCAATAGATCAGTGAACCCAGAACAATCAGAATAAGAGAGTCCAACTAGATGCTGATGTAACTCAGCCAATCTAGCCGAAGACCCACAGAAGCCCTGAGTAAGTGAAAAGGGTATGTAAGAGGCTTTATATTGAACAGGGCCAAATTTGAAGTTATGAAGCACAAAATTCTACAGTTTCACCAGTGCTGGGCCTCATTTATTTGAAACTAAATCTAAAGGATAGGCTTTTATCCTCAATCATTAAGTCTGTGTCATGACATAGCTCTTCACATACAGCACCTTGAACTCCAACATCTTGTTTTCCTGCGCATTTGTCACTCGGTTCACTCTCCTGACATTTTCTTGAAGAATTCAAAAATCACACTTTATTCAAAACTTCACCACACTGTAAAGCCTTAATTTATTCAAGGGAAGATGGAACCAAGTTCTCCCACAACGCTCCCACATTTCCTGACCATCGTTTACTGCAGAAAGCAAAATACGAACATACTGGTGGGTTGTTTTCATGGCTTGGTAGGCATATAAATACAGAAGGGATGCTTTTATTGAGTCAAAGTTAACTGGGAGGGAATTAAGTGGTACAAAAACTTTATACAGCTATTTTATAACTGCAAGTCTCACACTACAAGTATATTACTATATGCTAAGTATATTACAAGTGTTATTACAATCTGCTAAGACAGCAGATTGGAGGTATGGGCTTTCTGCATGCAAACTGAAGAAATTAAAAGTAGGCTGAGATTGTTTTATACACCTTTAAGAGGTTCTTGGTGACTAGTCATAGAAAGAATTAACAGGAATACTTACACACCTGCCTTACAAATGGACACCCTACTTAATAAATAAATACTGCATGTAACTGTTAAAGATGCCCAGAGCTCCCAGACACACAGTAGAGGCAGAGTGATGCCCTGTGCCTCCTCTCTGTTCTGCAGTACATGGACTCTGCCAAAACCCTCAGATCTGAATTACAGTTAGGATGGAGCACTGAAGAGCTACAGTAATTAGCCAGCCTGTATGAAGAACCAGACTTCATTAATTTTTCAGCTGACAGAGGTAGATACGTCTATTAAAAATACTTAAAGGCAAGTAAAGATGCTTATTCACCTTGAGATCATGCGATCAGCTGCCAACAAGCTACTTGCTTGAAACACACATTTCTGCCTTGCTGAGGAACAGGATATAGACAATACCAACCAAGAGCAGTACGAGATGTTGGAATGCAGACTCTCTAGGCAAGGCTCCAGAGACAAGTAGTAAAGCAGTGCTCTGACAGAGGTTTGTTATACAAACTCTCCTTCAGGACACTAATTGCAGAGTTTGAATGTTTCCAGATGCTTACAAACCTTTATCCAGTAGTACATCATTTAGTAATTTGGATTTTGGTAAGCCATCCCAGGCTGCAGAGTTCAGGTTCCTGGCACTGGCCTACTTGAAAACTACGTTCTATTCCTAGCAGTAAGCAACCTGAGAAAGAGGTATATGGAAGTGAACTACTGGCAAATAGAGTGCCTTATTTCCAGGTAAAAGCATATAGGAATTTAAGCTTTAAATTTGGAGTGTGGGCTCCACAGCAAAAAAGGTATTCATGGTCTGTCTTCCCTTAAAACCCTATCAAACCTTCACTGCGTATACGCATATGGTGGTATTAGTGTCAAAAGCCTTGTACGATTCCTTAGATTAATAGCTCGGCTTTACAGTTCTTGCATCAAGGAATATGCTGTTACGACTGTTAGGTTGGTTCCTCCTGCTGCAACATCAAAAGGCCTCTTTAAAACATCAATTCACAGCACATTAGCAAGATGCAGGTAGATTTCTGGAATTTGTAACAATCAGTTTGCATCACCTGAGTACCCAGGATCAACATTTATCTCCAGTTCTTCAAATATAGAAAGTGACAGATTTACTTTATTACTACATAAATAATTAAGCTGAAGGAAGCATCCAGACATCTCCTATTATTACCTGAAATATAAACCAGCAGTTCCTAGCCTAGAAGGCAATACATGTTTTAAGCAGCGCCCATATAATAATGGAGTAGAGCACGTTCTCCAGATTGATAAATTGCATCATCATAGCATTTTCTTGTCTGGTTTCACTTCCTGAGGTTACAGGCCCACCTTCCACACTCCAAAACCTATTCAGTCCTCCGAGCTTGATGCGGCTCTCTCATGTACTAGCTTTTCCCCCTAAATGAGGCAGTTATCCAATCCTGAATTCTAGCCTTGAAGGAGGGCAGGCACCTCTTCAGTCTCAGAGGGAGGAACGGGAGGCTGTGGCCTGTGGTGGGACACACAATCTTTGCTCTGCATAGCAGCTAATCCCCAGCTACCACCCACCTCCCCTCCGGGCAGGGGCAGAGGGGCCACACAGCTGCCCCCGCACCACCACCCCATGAAACTCAGAAATTATCCCAGACATCTCTCTACAAGCCCAAACTGGTAGATAAAAAAATCCACTATGTCCTGTTGGTACCCAAGAAGTTGGGGTCAAGGGTGCAAGCAAGGGTGACGAAGCACAAGTGAAGCACTGGGAAGCTCAGCTGTGGCAGAGGATAGGGGACAAGAGCCACCGACTGTTATTCAGGGCAACTGAAGAGTAACATCCATGCACAAGGAGAATGAAAGGGAAGGAGCATGACACATACACATACCTTCTATTAAAGAAAAAGCACAGCCCAAACTTTAGAAGACTTGCCTATGGATGTTCTCTACCACTAACATTGAAGACGAGAGGATCACCAGTACTGTATTTTCACATTTACAGCCTTCAGGTTATGTGTTTAAAGAGAGAAAAACCCAACATGATATCAGCAGTTCAGGTTATTCTCCTGCTCAGTCAGCTCACCACCTCCCTGAGACAGACAGGCTCAGTGTCACAGCCACTCAGACAGCATGACTGCTTCAGCCACAGCAACTGCTAACGCATAAAACATGATCTTAGGTTGCACCAGGGCCAGAAGAGTATTCATATCCCTTCACAAGGCTCCTGCATAGCTGCGTGTCGGAGCTTGACTGCTCTACAGACGGCCTACAATGACCTACCTGTGACTTCTGATGCAGGCACACAGCTCAAAGGGGTGTCTTGCAACACAGTGCATTCCACTGAGCGCTTGAACAGAAGTCCACAATCCAAATTATTGCATGCTTTTAGGCTGCTAAACTACCATTTTATATAGAAACAGAATATTTGACAATAACATGCACTTTTTCATACCTCTGCTTGCCTGAGGGCAAGGATTCACTTCCCATAAATCCTTTAGACATTTCTAACAAAGTAAAGCCCTACACAGAACTCTCTCAACTTGACCACATTTATGAGTCTTCCAAAAATCAGAGTTAATTTAAGAACAAGTTCTTGTGTCAAAGCAGCCCTTACAATTTGAAACCCAGCATTTCTTCTGCCATATATTAGGTACTAGACCCAGTGACTGGTTTGTGTGAAGGAAAAGATGAAATTGCGTAACAAACTCCATTTCTTACAGGTTCTTTAAATACCAGTCTTTGATACTGGGTAACGTGAAACATTCCCAACTGCACCAGCAGGAAAATTTAAGCAATTGGAACACAGAAGTTTATATAATAAAACACAGATTGTTCTAGGTTATGCTCTGGCCTCACAGGAGGCAGCAGCTTAAGAGAAGAAACAGGTTATAGATAGCTCCTCGAGTGCAGTTTTAGAAGAGCTTCCACCCACAGCAGGCTCTGGAACTGGGGACTACAGCATATTTCTCATTCTTTCCCTCTTCTGCCCCAATAAAATGGAAAGTACATTAAAAAAAAAATGAAACTAGCACTTGTAATTATCAAAAAATATCTGCTGACGTATTTTTAATTGCACAATAGTAAGCATGCTTTCTTCTCTACTGGTAGAAAGAAAACGCAGTAGGCATGTACATGGAGAGCAATAATTAGCAGCAAGGTTCCAGAAGCTCTCAAGCCTTACATAAACAGTTTCCAACCCTTTTGAAAAAGTCTTTGCTAAGAAAAAAAAAAGTGGAGGAGTAGGCGGGGAAGAGAATGCATAGTTCATTAGAGTTTGGAGGACTTTGAAGTTGAACCTAACCCCTTCCTCAAGAGTGCTTCACCGTCGTTTTGTCCTTCCTCAAGGAAAAGCAAAACCAGTTATCTCTAACTTGACTTCACCTACAGCACCCACGCAATTTGTGCCACGTGTCCCCATCTGAAATCTTCTAGCTAAGCACCCAAACGTAGGTCATGGGCTCACCAGCAACAGGCAGCTCCAGGGGAACATCCCCCACACAGCCACACCAAGGCAAGAGGCCCTCTGGATACTGACATGGGTTAATAGAAGTCAAGTGTTTCAGAAATTCTATTAATTTTAATCTTTCTGACTGAATGAGGTCAGGAAGCATTTAAGTAGTAATTGCAATCATTTATAGCCGTATCGGTAAGCTACAATATAATCAACTGCGGGCAATGGACTTCTTCCAGGAGAGCTAGGACTAGAACAGATATGGCAACGGCAACATTTTTTTTAAACAGATTATATAAAGCTCATTGGATTTTTAATATCTTAGGGTTTTACTGGAGGTTAATTACACCCTATGTTTGAGTGAACAATTCCTTCACCCCATCTTACTGCACTGGGTACAGGAACTTTTTTGACTGCACAAGATAGACTTCTGGTCCTGCAACATCTTTTTTCAGTTAGAAAAGATAACAAACTGGAACATTTATAGATCCACTGAGTGCACAACATGCCATTGGTCCAGAAACTTTTCAGATATTGGTCTGCATTTACCAGTCAAACCATTAAAATACAACCATCTGCAACTCGGATGTTACACTTTTCTGGAAAATCAGTAAAGTATGTCAGACCTCTACAGGATCCATCCTATTTGTGTTTGCTAGTGCACTTAGCATGAAACCTATTTTGGTTTAAGAAAATACTTCTGCTAACAAGATGAGCATAAGGTTATGTTTTTACATTAATCCACAGAGTATGTAGGAACATGTAAAGATTTAAAATATGCTTTAAAAGGGAAATGGAAGGGTCCGTCTTGTCAAAGGCAGTGCTGACAAAAGCAGAGCTTTAAATTGCTGGGAAAAAGTGTCACCTATCCCTGACTTACAAGCATTAGAAGTCATGAGCTTATTTATTCCAATTCCAGCCAGCATCTGCAATATCAAGAACAAGTTGCTTTCCATGTAGGTAGAAATGAGGTATTTACATTCCTGATCTATGCAACCAGCTGCATTTTGATTAACTGAAATGCTTTTAATAGACTTAAAATTCAAAATACTGATGAAGTTATATCCAGAATGCTGCCTAACACAGCATTATTTGGAATGATCAGGAACACTCCTGACCACTTTGCTTTTTGCCGTTCTAGGAGCGATATATCTCAAAATTTACATTCAGAGTTAAAAGAAAGAGAATCATGTTGCTCTGATGTGAAAGAAAAGGACTCTCAGACGATTTACTAACTAGCCACTCTCCACTCTCCCTTCCAAGTGCTAAGAAAACAACATGGTGAGAGACAATTTAAATACTTAAAAAAAACACTGACAGTTCTTTCCTTCCGATCAGCCATATGAGTCAAATTAGGTAGTAAACTTTAAGTAGAAACATGGTTTTGAACATAACTGACATGCCTACATATAAGCTTTCTGAATAGACGCTGAAGCTAATACATTGTTGATATTGAAATGCAGAGATCAAGATGGAGAAAATGCCTCCTCCTACACCAGAAACTCCTTTGCAGCTTTCAGACCTTATTTGTAGCTCTCCATCAAAGCAACTGAGCATTTCTCCCCCCCCCGCCATATTGCCAAATGTAGCATCTGCTCTCCTAGCACTTTACTTTCAGACTAAATCCTCCTCCTTGTTTATCTCCCCTGCCACTCCCATCCCTTCCCACCAAAACCAGAGACCCATTTCAAGTGTCTCCCTTTTCCCAGGACTCCAGCTGAAGGAGACAGCTATAGCTTGGGCAGCCAAAGTCACTTCTTCAGCTGGGCTTCACACACACACCCCCAACAGCAAACTGACACCACAAACCTCTGAGCCATGAGCAAAACTGCTCCTGAACCTCTACAGCTTACAGCACAGCAGTTGAAAAACTGGTATCAGTGATTCCGTGCGTTCAGATACGATACTGGACCATGAAGATTCTGGAAAGTGGTTCATGAATAATCCTGAACTTCCTGACAAGGAGAATTGCTGCAGCAGTAATCTTGCCTATCACAGCTTGTCACAAAGCATTAAGGCAACAGCAGTCTTTAACTTAGTGGCATTCAAAGCTGATGGACCCTTAACAACCACTCTTACCAGTGGATGTCTGCATTTCATTTTCTGATTCAAAAATATCCCCCTCTGCCCCCAGAAAAATCGTATTTTGCCAACATTACTTAGGTAGAAACCAAGATCTAGAGCTTCACAGTTGCATTTCACATGCAGGTCTTTTACAAACAAAGATGTTTCCTCACTCAGGCTACAAACCTCAGTGACCCAAAACCTCTGACAACTGGACTCCTTTCTTAAACCACTGCCCCCAGAAAGTTCTCTCTTCATCATGGTATAAGGATATTCAAGAAGCCCCACAAAACCAGTCTGAGCAAAACCACGTTCATTCCAAATCTTCAAAGGACCTCCTAAGCCTTTGGGTATTCCTCCTGGGTACCCTTACAATGAACTACCTCCAGTGTCTGATCTACAGCTATGAAGGATATTGCTAAATACACACTGAAGTTAGTATTAAAGCCGGCCGCTCTAAAGCTGAGTGGACAGAATAGTAAAGTTTGATATGAAGCCGAAGAATTGGCAGTTAAGGTAACCAAAATCCATGAGAAGCTGCCAGTACAGCAAGACAGGAGATCAATTTAGAGTATTAGTAACCCAAATGACACATCCCTACTATAAGAAATACCTAAGAAAGCACAGAATTTGGAAAAAGTCAGCTATGAAACACAAAGAAGAGTGAAAACTCCTACAAAAGCTAGAATGAATGAGAGAAAAAAAAACCTGCTGGAGATGGCTGCACCTTGCCAGAACCAACACTTGCACTTGATGAAAACCAAGCCTCAAACATGAGCAGAGATCATCTGAGATGACTTTGAGATTCTGCAGGATCATGCTTAGTCATTGATGGGTTAAGGAGAAAAGTACAACAAGTCATAATGACAGATTTGCCCCATCCTCAGGCATGAATATCTCTCTCTAGTATACTTCAGAAGACCTTGCAAAGACAGTACAGTTTCTTTAGGAAAGAATTTTAACATACTGTTCAGTTACACTCAAAATAAACCTTGTGGCAAGAAATGGAATAGGTGATGTTAAAAGTGGAGCAAGAAATGAAGTTATTTCATCTCCAAAGCAAAACTGGGATCAATCACTACAATTACAACCATTCTTCCCAGCAGTTCTTGTACAAGTCCTGCTCCCTTTCACCTTCTGTGCTGTCATGAACAGACCAGAAATAAAAACAGGACCAAGCATTGACATCATGCTTCTACAAGCCACTGATCTTCCAGATTCTCCATTTGTGTTCATCTCCCACAGCACAGTGATAATGCAACTGAGAGGCAGAGATCCTGCCATTTGGCAGACATTAGAAATGCTAGAAGTTCCAGAAACTCCTCGCCATCCCTACTTAGATGTTACTTGAAACTCTTCTTGATGAAGTGAGGATCACTGCCCAGGTCATGCCGACTGGCACTAGCTAGCTTTAGTCAGACCTCTGTTCCTCCAGCAGTGTCATAGTGTCATCTTGGAGAGGGAGATTATAGACCTATGACTAGACCCACTCACCAAATCCCTCAGCTTGATTGTTTCCTTTCTAGGGATTGAAAGGAAACATGTATCTGCTTCAGTTGACAGCGTTTCATCTTCTACTTCCTTGAAAGGCAACACTGCATGCTGCCTATTGTGAATTAAAGGAAACCAAAACAGATTCACCATCTCCATGTTAACTACTTGAGACTAACACCAAAATATAAGATTTCAGTTTGGTTATTATAAGAGTACTATCTGGAAATCAACACATACCTTTAAATGACTCTTGTCATGGCCAAACCTCCATCATTCACTTCATCAGCTCAGTTAACTCGGGCTCTTTTTACACCAAGGGAACATCAGCAGCATACACGGGCAACGGGAATAACTCCAGGCTGCACCCTCAGCAGCAGCACTGATAGTGCCATGTTCAAGAAGTTTAGGGATCCCTGACAGAGATCCCTACCAGAACCACACTAAAAACCCCACCATCTCAAGTTCTCGGTGAAGTTTCTCTCTATGGCCTGTTAATCTTTGCCAGCATTCAACCTCTACTCTAATAGTAGTCACAACTGCTTTTTCTCTCCCTTCAAAAAATAAGCAGAGTTTTAATTTCAAACAAGAAGCCATTATTACAGCAGCACAGAAACATTATTCTTGGTAACAGTAGCATCCTCCAGCAATGTGCCTGTAGCTCAGACCTCCAGTTGAGGCCAACAAATCCATTAGCTTCTTGATCCCAACCAACTTCTTCCAGCTCGGGGGCGGGGAGGTCATTAGTAATAGACAGATGCAGCAATCCTCCTATGTGACAGCAGCATCTCAATGCCAAGGAACCAAGTTTTAGAGTCTGCCTCAACAGTTAAAGAATGAAAGCAGAAAGCACCTTTTTGGGAAGGGCGGGAGGAGAAAAAGGTAAGTCACCCATAGCATATCACTTAAACTCCACATATACGATAAACCAGCCTTTCACAAAGTGGACTTTTATAATTTGCGCCATCCTCAAGAAGCATTTGTGGCCATGTTTACTGTGAATCCTTGGACTAGAGCTTGCTTTGACATTTAAGGCCTTCAGCTTTTAACCTTCCTAATGAAATATGTTTATAACAGTTGTAATGGATTTCATAACAACTAGCGTTATGATTGATACATATGCTGAAAACTTTTGACCTATCAACTTGTTTACTTTTCGTCTTCAATCCAGTCCTTACTAATTATCCAATTAGTTTACTTATAAGCTTGCAGGAATCATTCCAGAAGTGTTTTTCGCTGAGCTCTGCTGTAAGGATCTCAGTGTAAGGCCTTGGAAGGCTAAAAAACTAAAAATCCACATAGGAAACTGACAAAAAAGCACAAATACAAAGAATATTTTGAAGTTGCATATAATTTTAATAAGTCCATATATTACCAAGGGCCAAGGAGAAAAGGTATCCTATTAATACCTAAGGGAAGGGAACGTGAGCCAACTAACTAGCGGAACTAAATAAAGTGGATTTAAGCTTCAGAACAAGTGTTTATTAAAATGAGCCAAACATTTAAGCAGATGTTCCAGTTTCTTTTAAGATTGAAAGTCTACTTGTAGCTCTTAATGATACTCTGACTCAACGAGTCACTATGCAATCCGTTTGCCAAGAGACAAGGAGCTACTCTCAACTGTACGCCACAGACACTCATTTAACATGGAAGGAAGGGGGTCAAAAGCAGCATCAATGGTGTGGTGATTCCTAACTCTATAGAAAGATCTACAAGCCAGATGTTCCAATTAGTGCTTCAAAAACCACTGAAAAAAAGAAAGCTTTATCATATTGGTTTATTTTAAGCACTTGAACACATTCTTTCCTGGCCCACTAAGTTGATATTAGATTCCAAAAAGACATTTTGCATTCCTAGCACTCTCAAACTTCAGCTTTTAAATAACAGCATAGCCTCTTATTATCATTTTTAATACACAGCAAGTTAAAACAAGATGTATGCTTATTCATGTGAGCAATTAAACAACAGTAATTTAGCAAAGTTAGGTTTTGTAATCTCTCGTCAGCTCAAACAAGCCATTTGATACTATTCCCTGTATCAGTTAAGCATGTCTGAGGCAAGTGCTCTAACGAGTGGCATGAGCTAAGCACCCAGAGTTGCCATTTAGCATTCTATTTTTGAAAGATGCTTGCAGAATTATTTCCACAGGAGAATTTTTTATTATATGTTTTATGACAACAGAGTTCTTGACCTGTACATAGCATGGAAAAAGACCCTGGACTAATCACAAAATATTTAGGCTATCAAAATCAGAGCCAAGACCTGCTTTCTACACGTCAGATAAGTAAAGGAATGGGAACCAGGTAAGTTCAGCTGAATTAGCACCCATAATGAATCTAATAATGAGTACTTACATAGATGAGCCCAGAGTAATACCGATCCTTTAAATTATGCAATACAGAGGCTTCATTTAAACAGGTTAATTCTGCCATGTCTTCCACTTTAGAGAACTTGGGAGGATTCATCTTTTGAATATCATCTTTATTGACTAGTGCTTTCTTTCCATTCTCTGCCAGTTCGACCAACACTTCATCCCCTTTTTCCTCCTTGATGCTGGCTGCCTCAAAACCATGGCGCTCTGAAGGAATCCACACCAACTTTTTAGCAGTCCAATCAGCCTGGGTGGCAGGGTTGTAGATTACAGCCCTATCCACGAAGAGATATCTCTCCGGATCTTCCAGTCCGGATCTCTGAGACATTGTAGGAAGTGAAGGTGTCCACTATCAGTTACCCTGTAAATTGGAAAGGAAAGAAAGTGAAGAGTATGTTACACACCATAATCTTACCAATAAAAGTGAATGGAGCTATAGCACATCCATTAAATG
The DNA here is from genome assembly GCA_013400035.1 of Rynchops niger. Classification (NCBI taxonomy): domain Eukaryota; kingdom Metazoa; phylum Chordata; class Aves; order Charadriiformes; family Laridae; genus Rynchops; species Rynchops niger. The sequence continues at coordinate 134,401 of VXBH01003052.1, read as the reverse complement.
GCCTTTCACTAATATCTGTATCTTCTCTTGATGAGGAAGCATCCTTAATTTCTTCCATAGTCTAAAGACATTGCTATACAACTGAGAGTCTTATTCACACAGCAGCTCTCCGAATAAGACAACCACCATGCAAAAGTTAAAATGATCTGTCAACTATAATCACAGACCCAGTACAGGACACTTGGTATAAACTGGTTCTAATTGTGCACCAACAATGGAGAGACATTGCAACAGCTGTGAAAACTACAAGCAGGCAAAATATGTCTCTGTTCTTAAATAAGGAAGAGCAAATTTAACAAAAACATGCCAGTAAACTCAGCTTCAACTGAACAGTAAAAAAAAATAGATATAAAAAAGTATTAAAAATGTTCAGTGGATAGCTAACTACAGTAATGAGAAGGTGGCAAGAATGTGTTTTAAACTGTGGATTTTCAACTACATACAAAAACTTGAGACACTTGGGGTTTCTGCAAGCCATTAAGCTGGCTAAGCCTTGCTCATATTCTTCCTGAAAACATAAGACTTTGCATTTCTACGGCTTCTGTTCTCAGTCATGAGCGTTGACATTACCATATTCCAAAAAAATGTCTCCAGATGTCAAGTTTACCTTCAGGCTCAAGACGCAGCAAGGACTGATGTTAGATTTTCCAACAGCTTCACAGGTAATATGAAGGGGAAAGAAAAACTGCTGACAAGAGCTCCTGCGCACTCATTTTACTTATTTGCCTCCATCTAAGTGAGGCCACTCTATCTTCAATTAATAATAAATACTGTCACATCCAGGAACCCTGGAGCTAGCAGTTTCACCTGTAACTGCCCGAGGAGCAAAAAGGTCAAGCCTGACACCTAGTACTTAAATATCTTGGTTTTTCACACACTAGATCTTTTTCTGCTGAAGAATGCTACATTAGCTAATGGTAGCCTCTTCCAGCAGGTAACCTAAAGGTTAGCTTCAAAAGCAAGCAAGGTTTCGCAAACTGCATTTGTCATCTTTCATACAATGGTATGCACCCTGATGGAAGTTCTGCAACACACCCATCCTCAGAAGAACATGTAATTAAATACAATAGTTGTGTCTCCATCTATGGCATGGGCATTTGCTACGTTGTCCAACTTTAATGTAAAGCAAGCATGAAGTCATTGAACCCTTCAGAGGTTTGAGGAGCAGACCGTTTACTACAGACGGCTTAATTCAAATCAGAGGTGATGACTCAACATCTAAAGTATTTTAGAAGAGCCTCTGAGAGAAGAATTCAATGAAGAAAGGGGAAATTGCTGAGGGGACACCATAGGCGATAGCAGGACTCCTCAGCCCAAGAGAATGAAGATATTAGTCAAGGAATGCTACATTTGGATCAAGAAGCCCACAAACTTAATATCTGAGCCTCTAAGCCCTACTCAGAAAGCTGTTTGTCTCCACTGTGCTAGACCTACAGCTGAAGTTCCAACATGGACCTGGAACCAGCCATTGCCCTCACGTGCAAATGCCTCTTGCTGTCAAGCCTCTGAAGCTCCCTGGCCAGGTATGCCAGGCAGCCAAAGGCTGTTACAGTCAGCTCAGTCTCAGCCTTGCACTCTGAGATGGAACGAAACCTAGAGGTCAGATAGAACTCATACGACCAAATTAATCACTATTGTTCCCCAGCAGAATTAAAGGCTGAAGACTAAAATGAATGCATGGACTGACTTCATACCAGTTCCCGAGGAATATACCTAATGTCGGGTGACCGCAGCCAGTTTCAGGGTCATTTTTCCACTTTGGCTTTTAACTCCACAGAGTCCATCACAAAGGACCCTCTGCAGAAGCAAAGCAAGTTGCAGCTTACTCTACCCAGGGCTCCTCCGTTAACAATGGCATTCAAATGAAATACACAAATGAGCACATTTATCATGCAGGAATCCAGCCCTCCCAAAAGACTGGTACAAAAAAAAAAAA